>JAMKCH010037119.1:0-18092 GCA_023653785.1 Ophioderma brevispina
AATTTTACCAAAAAACTAATTTTTACATAGAAAAAATATTCCAGAGCTTCTAGTGATAATAATATTATCTAGTATATTTTACTTTTTGAATTTTACTCGGCTGGCATTTCTGAAAAGTGACATGGCCTGTGTTATTTTGAGTTGAAATACGCATTTTTCATGATTTTTAATTTTTTTTTACCAAAAATGTCAAATATTAAAAGAGCTGTAACTTGAAAAGTAAATATAGTACAACCTTCATATTTGCTGTGAAGAATACTTATTACATATAGATTTGATATTTGTGAGTAAAAAAATTGTAACGAGGCATAATGGTGTGATTTTGGGGAGAAATGTTAATTTTTAGTGATTTTTGCCAATTTTACCAAAAAACTAATTTTTACATAGAAAAAATATTCCAGAACTCCTAATGATGTTTATATTTATGTTTATACTTGTTTAATTTTACTCAGATGGCATTTCTGAAAAGTGACATGGCCTGTGTTATTTTGAGTTGAAATACGCATTTTTCATGATTTTATTTTTTTTACCAAAAATGCCAAATATTAAAATATCTATAACTTGAAAAGTACATGTGGTACAAGCTTCATATTTGCTGTGAAGAATACTTATTGCACATAAATTTGATATTTGGGAGTAGAAATATGATAATGAAGCATATTGGTATGATTTTGGGGAGAAATTTTAATTTTAGTGATTTTTGCCAATTTTACCCAAAAACTCATTTTTACATTCATGTAGAAAAACAATATTCCAGAGCTTCTAGTGATAATAATATTATCTAGTATAGTCTACTTTTTAAATTTAACTCAGCTGGCATTTCTGAAAAGTGACACGGCCTGTGTTATTTTGAGTTGAAATACGCATTTTTCATGATTTTATTTTTTTTTTTTACCAAAAATGTCAAATATTTAAATATATATAACTTGAAAAGTACATTTGGTACAAGCTTCATATTTGTTGTGAAGAATACTTATTGCACATAGATTTGATATTTTTGAGTAGAAATGATAATGAAGCATATTGGTATGATTTTGGGGAGAAATGGTAATTTTTATTGATTTTGCCAATTTTACCCAAAAACTGATTTTTACATAGAAAAAATATTCCAGAACTCCTAATGATGTTTATATTATTTAGTATATTCTCTTTTTTAACTGTTACGTGGCTGGCATTTCTGAAAAGTGACATGGCCGGGGTTATTTTGAGTTGAAATACGCATTTTTCATGATTTTTATTTCTTTTTACAAAAAATGTCAAAATATTAAAATAGTTCTAACTTGAAAAGTAAACTAGTACACCCTTCATATTTGCTATTAAGAGTATTTGTTACATATAGATTTGATATTTGTGAGTACCAAAATAGTAATGAAGCATATTGGTGTGATTTGGGTGGAAATGTTAATTTTTAGGTGCTTTTGTCAATTTTACCCAAAATTTTATAAACTGATTTTTACATAGAAAAAATCGTGCTTCTGTGAAGGTTGTAATATTATTAGTGTTGTATACTTTTTACAGTTGTCACCCAGTGACCATTTGAAAAGTGATTGGTCTGAGTGTTGTATTTTGGGTTTCTGCGTTAAGTAGTGTTTTTCATGATTTTTCCATTTTTTACCTAAAAATGTCAACTATTAAAATAGAGGTTAAAAAAACGGTCCATGGCCGATCGCTAAAGCCTCGTCTCCAGAAGCCCCAGATTGTACGAAGTGGTCAACATTTTTATCAGAGAAAGCTACTATTTTTCTCATTTACCCTGGAAATTTTAGAGCCAAAGGATGTCTGGATTTGAAAGTTATGAGCGAAAATGGTGTCCCAATTTGGGACCAATATTAATTTTTACACAGTACTCTATGGGCTTACAAAATAACGATTTTAGCTCTGCTATCAAAACGGATAGATATATCGCGACATGCGCAACTATACAAATGGGGATTTTGGAGGAAGCCAATCGATCAAGATGGAAAAACTTCAATCCTTAAGATTGGGCCATCCCCCTCTAATTAGCCCAAACTGCTTTTAGTTTCTAGCCTATCTCCAGAGAGGAAGGGAAGGGGTGGAAAGGGATAGGAAACTAAGAAAACTTTGGACGTCCCTGGCGGGATTCGAAACCGAGCCTAGGCCACCATCCATGTATGACCAGGCATGGCAAGCCACGAGGAAGTCCCTGGCCCGGCCAGTGATTGCGTGCCCAGATGAGTGTTTGTGTATGACGTCATCGCATCTTTTTGGACTAGTGCATTTGTAGCCTCAGCTCATCGAAGTTATATTGTGTTTTGAAGGTGTAAGGGTTTAATTAAGGTAAATTTAGTACAACCTTATTGTTAGTAATACTTATCACATAAAGTTTGTTATTTGTGAGTAACCACATTGTAATGCGCATATGGTATGATTTTTGGGGGGGATGGTAATTTTTATGGATTTTTGCTATTTTTCACCCCCAAATTGAAAATAAAGGAAAGAATACCAATACATCAATTCTCCAAAAAATACATAATTGTATTGAAGATAGATGCTGGATTAAAAGAGAACAAGGTTCTCTATTTTTGGATGATGATATTTTAATCTGCACAAAATAAGCCACATAATGCAATGTTTGTATTTCTCAGTTTTGTTAAAGGCAAAGAAGTGATAATTTTCCCATTTAAACAATATTTTGTTTTTTCAAATCTTTGCTACATTTATATAAATTGGATTGTTTTAGAGGGTCCTTTTAACTATATGTAGAGTTGTGGCCATGACAAACTACGATTTATAAAATTTTCTAGCTATTTTGACATTAAACAGAAAAAAAATTGCAAAAACGGGAAAATTGCATTTTGAATGGTAATTGCAGAAGAAGTATTTTTCAATCAGCATAGGATTTCCCAGTTAATTTATATTGTATTATGATTTTAAAGCAAATAGACAATTAGAATTAGTCCTGAAAAAATTGGAGTTGGTTTGTTAGAAAGGCAAACCAATTCTCATCATTCCGTCACCGATTATTCAATTTTGTGTGACTGGTAACATTTATCATTGATATTGTTCATGTGTTGTCCAAAGAGCTGGTTTCAAAGATATCAAAACGCGCACAATGTATTAACAATTACAAATGAAAATGTGCAAAGGAGCTCTTAATATTCATAAACTGTCCAAAAAGTGTACAAAGCACATGACCCTATCATGTTCTGTCTGGGCAACGTTTGAAGTTGATTGAATATATTCTTTCAGTCGGGTTTTAGTAGAGTGGATTATTAATGATGTCTTCCACCCATGTAGACATCCATAAGGAAGTAGACCCTCTAGGGTTCCTGTGCTAAAGACTGGTAAGTTAGATTACATCTACTCTGAGTCCTACTAAATCTACCCGGAGGGCGTGTGTTGGTATTCAAATTTTGTCAATCCTATGGCACAAGTTGGTTTGAATGGGGCGCAGCGTCGGGCCCAGTGATCGACGATTTTTTTTCAGGAAGGGGTGTAGTTTTTGATTTGTTTTGCAAATGGAGTGAGAATGCGTAAAAGTTACATTTTCCAGATAAATAAGTTTGATTTTTTTATGTATTTGAACCACTACTGTGCCCTGCATCCGAAGACGGAACCGAGGACTTTGGGGAGTAATATGTATGATTGATCAATAAAGCCCTGCTAAAATGTTGTGGGAGCCAAAAAAAGCAAATTTCAGCATATTTCATTATTGTTCATTACATTTAATTCATTCAGTCTGGCGTATATGCCTATCAGAACAATATTAGAAAATTGAATGGAAAAAAAAAAAAGTTTAAATTGTTGAATTTATTATTTGTCCGCTATTAAAAGACCACAACCAGATCAGCTAGCTTAAGCAGCTTTTGTCCCCCGGACTGCTGAGGGCTCGTTACCCAAAGTCGTCTGCGTAACCCTACGTGTATACTAATAATGCGATGGCCTCAAACTGACCTTTTAATATCGATTACAAAGTGCTTTGGACAAATTGATCCACTCAGGCAATGACATAGTAACCCCGTGGAATTTACGACTGAGTTTGGGAACGGACCCCAGATTTGCCAAAGTGATCAAATTATATGTGATACTTTAGGGCTATAAACAGATGTTTGCCTATTTTAAGGGGGGGCCTGATTTCATTATAAAATTTCCCTCTTGTTTTAAACGACCTCGACCCCCATCTGTGAAGTTTCACGCAGATATGAAATTCGTTTTGATATAAGCACTACAAACGTCAAGTTGTAAGGCTATTCGCTATCGGGCCATGGTTTTTAATTACCCATTTCACAGGCTTACAAAATCAAGTTTCAGATCTTATTTCAAAATAAATAGAAAATATAAGATGCCTGCCGTTTTGGTTAACCAGATTAGCACTGGAGTGATTAGGGCCTTGCAAATATGCTATTCTTTACCGTAAAAACGCAAGTTTATTTCCCAAATACTTGGTGTTGGTGTTTGTAAAGTCCAAGCTTGCAAGAAGAAAAACGATAACACGTAAATCGGAAAAAGCACCTATAATATAATAGCAAAAAATTAAAAAAGTTAAAAAACTTGTTTAAAAAAAAAAAATGACCAAAAACAGGAGAGTGTAAATAATTTCATAAGAATAAAATAGGTTTCTGATATTCAAGGATTCCCTAAAGATTATTCAGCTGACCTTGCCTCAGGTAACATAAAAATTGAAGTCCAATCAATTCGAAACTTTTGAGATTACAGTTTACCGAGTATATGGTTATTATTCAGTAGTTTTAAAACCTGTAATTTATAGGTGAATTTTTGGCTGGTCAAGTTGTCCGTAACACTAATCAGTAATTTTTTTACGGGTCTTACTGTAGTCGGGACTGTAGGCTAGGCTTCTACCACACTATTGGGCTGATAAACCATCAATACTACAAAGTTGATGACTAAATAAAATTGGATAGCATGAGTGATGCGGCATATTATTTTGTAAAAAATGACAAAATATTGCCCTCGTGTACATTTAGGCAAGTTCTAAGTTCCACAAAAGTGTCAGGAGCTCTAGTGAAATTGTACAATGTATGCCATTAATAACATCTAGTTTCTGTATTTAAGTTGTGTAATGGCTAGGCCTACTAACAGTTGATGTATTATCCTTTATTACGTGGCGTCTAGCGGCAACCCATTTTACTTTCATTTTGAAATTATGATTGGCCAGCTATAGAGACTACATAGATATTTGCCTAGGCTTAGCATTTAACTAATTTTTCCTTCTTAGTTGGGTAGGGCGTATTAATAAATAGTTCGCCTTAGCTATGGTGCTAAAATAATTTTTATTTTTTTCATACCGGTACATAAAATCTCAGGTCTATTATAGATCGACCTTCGTATTGGATTTGAACGAGTTAGGAGTGAACGCAATGGTGAACTACCGTTAACCACAAAAATGCCCAATATAGCGGTAACAAAAGCGAGACAGTTTTTACTTGATATTTGCGCCCTATCAAAGGCAGGAAAAGACCAATTATAAATAACGGCTAGGCCTAGACACATAGCCCGATTTTTGCTGCTTGGTCCTAATTATAGGTGTGGAGACTGTTTAGCCTAGGCTAGAGCATAGGCTTGCCTAGCTCACTAGCTCAGCCTAGACCAATCACCACTGCCATGACTGCAACACATAACCAGTGCAGTTAGAGTAGCAGGTACAGCTAGTGGCTGTGCCAGCTCAGACCAGAGAGATAAGCAGTATGTAGGCATATCGGATTCATGGGAACAATATTGGTCATTGGAATCTAGATTATGGGTAACTCCAATATCACATACTGTGGTTGTTGTCATTGCCATTATAAACACAGACTACAGTTTACCAAAATGCTTAGAAGACATGCCATTTCTTGAGCTAGGTGGTTGTCGCGATAGGCCCTAGCAATAGGTCACTTGAGGTCGGTGTACTTCAATCGGTCTAGAGTCTAGACTAGAGTAAACCTATTTTATTAGCTTTTTTTCAAGCATCGAATCGATACACGTACATAGTCTGGTATAGTCTTAAGTTTCCGTAGATAAGAAGGATATAATAAATACATAAGTCATGTAAGTATACTCGAACAGACATCGCAATTGATGCACAATTTGCACGTACGTGGTATCAGAGTTACTACATGCCATGATGTCTAGCCCCTCAGACCTAGCGGCAGAGAGAGGCCCTAGGACCTGCCCAGGGGAATGGTCCGACTAGGGCTAGCCCAGGCCATATTATCAGATACCTACCATCATTCACACACATACCAGAGGCCCAAGTTTAGTACTAAAACTACTCAGATTCCAGAACACTAGCAGGGGGGGGGGGGGGGGGAACCTAGGGGCTAGGCATGCAGTCACCTCATGGATGGCAACTGGCAGTGTGAACTTATGATGGAAATCAAGTTAAGCTTAAGGGAGTTTTAACCTATCCTAAGTTCTAACCTAGCTTGTGTTAACTAGTTCCTGAGGTAAAATACCATAATTGCAGTGTCATAAGCAAAGACGACAACAATTTTATGTAGCACCAGTTCCAATGATCTGTACAGTAATGACAGTCGACGTCAGTCACAGTCTCACAGACATTCACATGATTCACCAACCCCCCCCCCCCCCCCCAACTGTGAGCGGGGAGTGCAGGTAGCACTGCTATACCAGCACTGACAATCTCATCAGACATTGCTACAAAAAAGGAGGGAAACTGGAAATTATATGGCCAAAATAAATATTACATCATAAAATCTATTACATGATAGTGTGATCTTTCTTCTTCAGAATGCACGTTCATGACATTTCAGCATACCACTGCGGCATAACTGAGCTAACATTCTCATCGTTAGAGTGCCGGGTTTAGCGTTGTATGTTATCAACAGCACTGATGAGTAAAAGGGACTCTGGAGCCACGAGAGCAGTGAAAAATATTCTGCTGGTTTGCCAAGTCCATGTGCTAATGCTCTAAAACACATATACAAAAATCAACTTTTGCAAAGAATTACAGTTTTGGGGAATCTTGACACGCACATTTATTGATCCATTTTTTGAAAATATAAAAAGGTATACTAATTTTTAAATAACTGAGCGTAAGGGCAACTGTTTTCAAAGCAAGAAAAATACCATATTTAATTATTTTATACTTTCCTCAATTTGTGATAATTAAAGATAGACAAGATTTCAAGAAAAAAATGTAAAAATAAAAGACTCCTCAAAAATGGCATTTCTTTGGGAAATTAGTACACACTCCTATGTAAAATGTGATTTTTTATTTTTTCAATAATTTTTGTTACCAATTATAATCTGGTTATGTTATTTATCTTAAAAGAAACTTATGTTATTTTTTTTTCATTTAAGGTCATTTGTATTTTTGTAGTTTTTCACCAAAATTCTGCATATGATCATAGTGATCATACCTTTTCCACTTCACTTTTTAGGATGCCAGCCCGGCCAGAAATACAGAGGAGACCTTAATGATCATTTAACATGGCTGCAGCTCTGGAATTTGGGTTTGAGCGAAAAGCTTAACTAGAGTACTTCGCTCAAATGCCTCTCTACTATGTCTGCTGGCAGTTAATTTCTTTACCCGGCCAATTTAGTGAATATTTTTCCTATCTGTGCTATTTAAGTCCACTTAAATGTTGTAGTCTAACATAATGTTGAAATAAATATGGCTTCAAAATGACATGTGCAAGAATCTACAGATCAAAGACTTGAGTCCAACAGCTAAGTTTAGTGATAAATGAAACACCATCAACTCCCCTCCCATGGGTCCTTTATTGATAAATTTTTATCTGTGTTTTGTTTCGTTAATTTTATTGATTTTTTAAGAAAAATAATTTTTGAATGTCCTTATTTGAGTATTTCCCGATATTTCCCAGTATTTACCGGTTTCGGCCAAAGTATGCCTGGTGGTATTTACCGGTAAAACCGGGATTTACCGCCCGGTTATTCCCGAGTCGGAAATCCCGGCCAACCCTGTCAACATGCCAGTTGAGGCTGCTGAATTCTAGGGTGGTGCACGAATGTTGGCTTTTGAATTTTCATACCCAGTCAACTTCATACATTGACATTGTACATGTTGCATACCCGGTCAACTTGATACACTGTAACTTTCATCTATCGTGACTTCATACAAATTTCATACCCGCCTTGTAATCCATACTATTAATTTAAAATTTATGGATTATTACCACATACTTTTCTTTTGTAATTCTTGTGAATACATTAAGAAAGCTTTATGAAAAACGCAGTTTGAGGCCCTATGTTTGCAGGTGGCTTATGCTCTTCTGAATGATCGACTGCGGATGTAGCAAGTGTATAGTCCATGTCGCCCAGGGTACCCGGGGATAGTTCAAGAATAACGTATATGGCACATTCTTTTAAATTTGAACATAATCTTGTGTCCATAATTCAAGCAACTGTTTCTGGTGTCCGAGTTCCATGCCATAATTAAGGTTTGAGAAGTTTTGAGATGTATATTTCCCTAAATAAAACAATAAAAATAATTTTCTAGTCTGTAGAGAATAATTGTCTTACCAATTTGTAACCGAAGCACTACAATTTGTTCCCCAAAAAGTTCATGTCACATGTACACATGCTGCCAAATTTGGCAGCCCAACGTAGACACAACAAGGTTAAGTTCCACCTGAAAATTTCATAATGTGAAATTTTAAATCTGGAAAATGGTTACAACATGATGCAGAATACTCTCAAGAATGCCTACAATATAACGTTTATTGCAAATTAACTAATGAATATTTAAGCCACTTGCAGCTGGAAAGTTGAGCAGAAGCTGTCTGTGCTGTGTATCTTGGCTTAAAATGTGACTTTCACTACACACTCGTCCTGACGAGATAGTCTGTGATAACAGCAGCCCAGTGGCGCAACCAGACTCTTTTTCTGGGGGGGTGCAAACAGGGGGCAAAGTGACAATTTGGGTGGGGGGCAAAAGTGAAATTCCTGGGGGGGGGGCAAAGTATCAAATTTTGGAGATTTGTTTTAAACATTTTGGCCCCAATTGCTGATTGTTTTCCCCAAAAATTTGGTGATTTTTTGGGCCCAAATCGCTGATTTTTGCCAAAATCTGTTCATTTTTCTTTCGGCCGGGGGGGTGGGGGGGGGGATCAAACTGGGGGGGCAAGAAAAATTGTTAGGGGGGAACATTGCCCCACCCCCGTGGCACCGCCACTGCGCATCCCAAAAAGTTTAGAATTCTAGTCATGCTCAGCAGTCTAACCCTGGATGCGGGACTTATTAACTCTTAGCCGATTTGGTTATTTACTTGTGCCTGGGTTGCTGGGTTTGTACGAAAGTTTGTGCCGGGATTTGTTAGAGGATTGCAACACCAATCAAAATAGCGGGACATTTTGTGCGGGCTTTGGAGTTTCCATTATCTTAAACACTTTACATTATCATTTGAAAACATAGATGATAACAAGTATGTGTTAAAGGTGCTTGTTTCCGATCGTCTTGGGATTAACCGGTAGTAGTTAATTTTTATGTCAGATGAAAGGCCATATTTTTCTCATTGTTGTCCTGAAATTTCAGCTTTCAAATCCCTTTCTTTCTCAAGATATAGATAAAAAACTGCCATTTTAGTGGTTTTTCCCATCAATATTAACACAGTAGTGAATAGGGCATTGCACTATGCATTATCGCGTCTAGCATCAAAACCGCAAGTCTGTTTCCCACGGTACTCAATAGTCAGTGTGTACAAGTGTCAGGCTCTCATATCAAGTAGAGAACACGCACCTTTAAAAGATAATGTTGACCTCTGGTTCTGGTTACCAGAACTAGGGGCTTTGTACACGCGTTTATTGACCGGGCTTTGTTGTAAATTTGACCGGGACCGTTCCCAGTTCTCAATTATCCCCGATCATTGAAAATATGTTCGAAAGTTACTTGATCAGCAATTCACGCCTAAAGTTGTGGTTTACCGCCCTGCCCTCCGAGGCTCCTAATTGACTTGCACTGGCCTCCCATATCGAGTTTGCGCCTTTGTGGTTTACCGCCCTACCCTCCGAAGTTCTGAATTTTAATGAAATTTTGGGTGAAAAGTGCTGTGGGAAAAGCATTTTTCAATAGCCTTTTCTGATGAAAATGTGCTGCAGTATACTCTGATTCCAGTGAATAGTTGTGAGGTTTTTCAGATTTTTCTTGCCTGTCTTGATTTTTCACCCTCGCGCTTTAGCGCAGCGAGGGTGTTAGTCATGATGGGCGAATCCCGATTTCGTATGTGTGACGACTATCAGGGGCTTCATTTTTGATCGTACGTCGATGAAATTTTGGTAGTGGGTAGGGATGGATATGGGACAAGTCTTCATAGAGCAATATCCTGAAATCGGGGTGTGTTTTGGCCGCTCGGAGTGGTTTTCGGGCTGTGGATCTTTTAGAATTGGAGGGAAATTGGTAATATTCCGTGATGTTACGACTATGCCCCGTGCATTTAGATTACGCCCTGCCGAGGTCTGGCATTTGGCAAAGAATTCTCGCCGTGTTTATCTCTGGTTCTATTAGACCTCGTTTTTTTTTTTTTTTTTTTTTTTAATGAAATTTTGGGTGAAAAGTGCTGTGGGAAAAGCATTTTTCAATAGCCTTTTCTGATGAAAATGTGCTGCAGTATACTCTGATTCCAGCGAATAGTTGTGAGGTTTTGTCAGATTTTTCTTGCCCGTCTTGATTTTTTTTTCTGGGAATGCCGATACCAGGATACTGGGATTTGGCAGGCCTGGTCTATATACTGCATTGATGTGCACTTGTCATTAAATGCTGACACCAGGATGGTCGGGGCCGGGGAATAAACCAAGAAAGACCCTGGGTTGCATCACAATTCCGGGCAGGCTGGGGCCAGGACTTGTGCGGCTGGTTTGCACAAAAAATGTGCCCGGCCCTGCCGTAACTTGGCCGGAATTTGGTCGGGGAGTGTCATTCTTTAAGCTACATTTTACGTGCAAGTCCCTGCCATCCCCGGGTACCCAGGGCCGGGACATCAATTGACAAGTGCATTAGGCCTACATGCTTAAACATATCACCGGGGCTTTCCCCCTAAATCGGCCGAGAGTCAATAGGAATCGATACATAAGTGTCTCCTGACGTACAAGAGTCAGAGTCATTTGTTGTCTTTCAATGACTGTCGGACGTTTTCCCCGCAGAGGATTAACTTGCGGAAAATTGTTAACGGCTGAAAATCATAGAAATCATTGGGTGTTCTGCCGGCAAAGCGGCCAAAAGTCAATAGAAATCATTGGGTGTTCTGCCAGGAGAGCGGCCGAAAGTCAATCAAAAGCAATGACCGGAATGTACGTTCTACTGCCGGGTGTGTAAAGTTGACCTTGACATTGCTTGATACATCTGCTAAATTCGGAGGGCCCGACATAAGTCCACGGTGGGGGGAAAACCCCGTGGGACTTTGGGTAGGCGGTGCATGGTGGGATACAACATGGTGACGGAAATTTCTGTTTACGTGTATTCAGATTTTATTTTTCAAATGAAACCTAAAAATTATTGCAATTCATTTACACTGTATTTACTATTTAGTTTTGGGAAATTTATTTACGACTACAGACAAATTTGAAAGTACATGTTGAATTTCAGTCCCTTTTCCGCTTTTCCATTCTTGCGTAAAGTATGGTACTAGACAAACTGAGATTTCATATATTTGTAAGCTGTACAAAAAAAATTCTATCTCTGCCGCGCCGATATGCTGTTCAACATGTAGCACCAAATGTCCCTGTTTGTCATTACTTTGGGGATGTCAATGGGTCCTGCGGAATGTCTCGAGCAATCACATCAATGTATTACGGGGCGACGACCCCTGTTTTGGCATGGAACTTCCAACATGTGACTAGTAGACTACTTGCGTCAATCGCACGAGACAGTGGACCGGCAATCGTGACGGCGTTTGCCAACAGAAATGAATTGAAGGATCTCTTCCATATATCTTTGCTTTGGTCTTGTGCTCATGCCAGGATATTGGTTTGTACTCGCAAAGAAGCTTGGTGTATGTTATCCAGTCTATCCTGTAGCTCTTTTCTTCATGGTCATTTGTAATATAAAAACCAAGAAGTTGTGTTTATTTTCAGCACTTATGTTCTGCAAGTGGTTTTTATTCTGACTTTACAAAGTTAATATAGAACCAACAAAAACTTTTACAATTTTTGAAAATTTTGGGATCAAAAAAGCATTTTGTGGATCAAAATTTAGGTTTTAGCCAATTTGCAAATAGGTTGGCATAAACCTTGCGTTTAAACTGGGGTGGTTTAAATTAAACCATTGGGTTTTTACCGGCCAACCCTAATACAAAGATCAAAAATGCAAAATAATAATAGAAATACAAATGAAATCCTCCGGAGCTGCCAGGGTGCTGAGCAGCACAAAAACACTGTCACTAAAGGTTGCAGCACTCCCTACTCAGAAGATCCCAAGACACCACATGAATTCAGCATCAAAAATAATTGCACACATCAAAATATTGCACAAAGTTCCAAAATAACCAAATATGCCAAAAACCATAATAAGACCAGAGGTTGATAGTACATTAATTAAAAATGCTAGTTAATACGAATGTGTGGGTGACGTGTTGAGAATTAGGCGAGGGAGTTTTGGGAAGAGGTGTTGAAAGCCCTGGAGATGGGTGTTGGGAGCTGTGATGGTTTTTGGGAGGGAGTGAGTGTTGGGAAGGGGAGGTGGTGTGTGTGAAGGGAGGTGGGTGTTGGGACGGGAGTGGGTGTTGGGAAGGGGAGGTGGGTGTTGGGAAGGGGGATATTGTGTTTGGGAATGGGGAGATGGGTGTTGGGAAGGGAGAGATGGTGTGTTGGGAAGTGGAGATGGGTGTTGGGAAGGGGGATATGTTTGTGGAAGGGGGAGTGGTTGTTGGGAAGGGAGTTTGTGGATATGGGAAAGGGAGGTGGGAGGTTGGTGGTCCATTGGCATATCTTGGGGGTGCTTTTCGGGGTGTGTGCCCCCGGGGTTCGTGCCAAAACATGCCCAAAATCAGCCATTTCCAGCTATTAGAGACCCCCCTCCCGGGGTCCCCCTCAAAAAGCCAGGTCTAGATACGCCGGTGGTGTTGGGAAAGGGAAGGGGTGTTGGGAAGGGGAAAGGGGGTGTTGGGAAAGGAGAGACAGTTTTGGGAAAGGAAGATGGGGTGTTGCAAGGGGAATTCGGAAAGGAAGATGGGGTGTTGGAGGGGAATTGGGATGGGTGTTGGGAAACATTAACTGAACAAGCACATGTTGCACACTGCAAAACTGAGATCTGTTTAAAAGTAATCATGTTTGAATGTCATCGCATCATAGTGTTATCACATGCCAAAGCCCGAGTTGTATGCACTCACTTGGAGTGACAATGTTGGTCATACATCGCTCAAATTATGTGGTGCAGTGGATCAGCGCTCGCCTCATAGCATAAGGTTGTGGATTCAAGCCCCGTCCGCCATGTGTTGTGAATTTGGACCAGGCACTTTACCTCGCTGCCCCTTCCACCCAGGAGTTAATGGGTACCGCATATGCTGGGATGGCAAAAACAGACTCGCTGTGCGGGAGGAGTGGCAACCCCCCACAGCAACATTATATGAGAGAGTCCTGGCCCAAACACCAATGACAGAGAGATGGGCAACTCCGCCTGCGGTCGCACCATTTGCACTTTGCCATTGCTAAAGGTTGAAAGTTGTGGGCATGTAATGCTTATGGACATTACTACTTTTCATATCACAAATTGTCATAATGTCCATGATGCACTGTAATGTTCCATGACAAGTTTTTTCGTTTTGCATATTTTGCAGTTATGATTTCTTTTTTCTTGTCAAGGGATTGCTTTTACTTGGGCATTCCACGGCAATGTCCCCTTTGTAACGGCCATGAAAAAAAAAAACCCCCCCCCCGCATTTTTCAGAGATTATATCTTGTTAATTAATTGGAGTTTTCTAGAATTAAATGCTCTAATTAATCAATATGAGCTGCACTAAGCCCTAACTCTAAATAATCAATTAGGAATGGAGTAAGTGTTGCAAATTCAACATGTGTACATCCATGAGGTTTCCACAAATGTAACGTCACATGACACTCAGTTTGATATGTTTCTATACTATGGTAATGTGTTATCCCTTATTTGTATTCAAGTTAGATAATGTGTTGATGTGGTTACATTATTAAACAGGAACCATGAAGTTTGAGGTTGTAACTTCAAAGAGCTTTTGTAATGAATGTTCAAAAAAATGCTCTGTCCATTTGCTCACGGCCATGACATGCACTTGTAAACTCATATCTTTTTAATAAATGGGGGTTCCCCCCTAAAATTTCCATGTTCATGTTAAACATTAACTGTCCACTAACATACCACCAGTAAATTAACATCCAAAGCACTCTGGTTATTGGACTAACCCCGGGTGCAAAATAAGGACCGTGGGGGCAAGGCAGTTTTCAAAGGGCAAATAAAGATATTGCCTTCAAATTGCTAGGGCATGAGGCATTACACTGGAAAGGGCATCAAGGCAATTTGTCAATATGGAAAGGGCATCAGGCATGTTTTCTGTAAAAAATGAAGCTATAAATTCCGGTAAACTGGCTGCTTTACATATATCTGTCTTATCGCTTTTACGGAAATAATGAAAGCCAGTTTCGGTCGGCATTTTTTACATTGTGCTGGCCATACAGAAAAGGGATCTACAAAACACTATCATAATGGCAGCGCCCATAGTATGGTAGTGTGGCAAACTTGATTCCCACGGCGTTTGAGCTATTTAACTGCTTAATCTGGATAACAAACTTAAGGGATGTGATTTAAAAACATGTTACATTTTTCGGAGATGACATGAAAAAATCACAGCCGGAAAAATGATTTTACAAACATTTATGCTGGCAAGAATTGCAATGTTCGTGGAAGCGCAAAATTCGGCAGTTGTCTAGCCTTTGAAAGAGGGCAATGGCGGCAATTGAATAAAAGGGGCAACAGCAGTAGCTGCCTTTGATTTTTGGTGTTTTTAAGTGCTCACGGCAACGCGTAGGGCACCGAGGGCAATTGCCGTCGGTGCCGCGGTTTATTTTGCGCCTGGGAATTACCTTTTGAATACAAGAGGGTGATAAACGTAACGTCGCATGTACTGAATTGGCCCATATGATTAACTAAAATAGGATTTGAAGTACCGGTATCAATAATATTTTCATAATCTTTTTACTGCGATAACAAACCTAATCGGCATAAATGTCATGGACATTCATGTAACGTCAATAAGTAAAAGGAGGAAAATTAACATAGAAATAACCACCCTGCAAATAGTATTGCATTATGAAAGACAGGGGAAAAGACTTAAGGTGGCAATGAGAGATTTCACCTAATCAGGTGTCCCTAAAAATGAAATACTTATTTTTGCCCTGATGTAAAGCTTTCAAAATTAAAAATATCCCATCTGACATGATTAACTGATAAATTATTTCTTTGGTACAAAAATTGTGAATGTCTAATTTTGTATAATGAGCATACAATTCAGCCTACATGTATTTTACATGATTATGAAGCAATCATAATCACCTATTTTCTCTCTTTTAAAAGACATTTCTGTAGCTACAAGGTAAGAAATCTATTGAGTGTCTAATCTATAATTAACTATTTCTGACACCATAGTTGGGGGGGCTGGCCTCAAATCTCTCGTTTCCACCTTTTGATGAATGGCCCAGACATTATTCTTTCACTTACCAGTTGAAAATCATGTCTGGAAATGAATTTCCATTTTCACTATTTTCTTTTCATGACGACCCTTTTGTAAGAGTAGTTGTGCTTTACAATTCCTACAATGTGGTATCCTTATTAAGCAGGAACAATCTTCTTGACATAAAAAAGTCTAGGTTTATTTGCTTTCAAAAAACAAAGCAAAAAGTTATGGTGCAATGAATTTGTATTGTCATGGGGTTGGTATTCAGCGGTGGAAGAGCTGTAGTGGAAGAGATACACACAAATTTGAAAAATTAACGAACTTTGAAACTCAGAACTCAAAGTCCACCTGTAAGGCTAGACAGATGAAACTTGGTTTTCAATGTATAAATGTACTAAATGTCCTGTGAATTTTTTTTCTTGAATAATTTATTAGCTTATTAGTGTTTAATCTTTCCACTGTACCTCAGCAATATTATTGTCCGTGGTTGGTGTCTCAGCTTAAAAATTCTATAACAAATAACAGGTAATCATGTTACAAGTAATGCAGTCCATGTCAGTCTTTTTTGTTTTTTGAAAAAAATATTTCCAATATTTTTGCATATTGATTTTACTGCTAATATCTATTAAATTAACTAATTAATGTTAGTCTATAAAAGGCAAACAAAAGTCATATACCTGTCACGCACTTCGAAATTAAACTGACATCAACAAAGTTCATCCACGCAATATTTTAAAATGAGTCCTCACTGTTTCTTGTAGATATGAGTGCACCCCTTGTACTTCTGGCAGTTATGCCGTACCCCCTCCCCCAAATTCTACTAAAGGGGGAAAAGTCCACTTTTGCTGAATCTTTTGTTGGAAAGGTCAAAAATTCAGACAATTTTGCAAGAACGACCAACTTTTTGGTGATGAAATGTTTCAGAAGTCCAAAAAAGGACATTTTAAGGGGGGTTAGGTTCACATTTAACAAAAAAAAGTCACTTGTTTTCAAAATTCCACTTTTTCGAAGTCCAGCACCCCCCCAAACAATAAATCCTGTGTATGGCCCTGCATGTGGACATGGTTAAGAAAAGCCGAAAAAAGAACTTCTGCACACTGTTATCCTATTCATGCATTTGCACATTGACATTTGTGTAGATTATAATACCACCACCTATATGTTAAATTGGTACATCTTGTAAACCACTGCATTTGGGGCGTGCGAGGCCCTGCACCCACCGCACCTCCCCTTCCTACTACCTGTCTGCCTTTGTGGGTCTGTGGTGTGGAGAAACTCATGTGATCCCCAGTTTACCTCAATCCCTTTGACTGCTTTTCTTCACAGAAATGGTGCAACTGTCAATATCTAAAAACGTACCAGAAGTCCGGATTAATAAAGGTTAGCAGTAAGCACAATCCATTGTAACTTTTCACATTGTGCATGCACTGGTGCATGTCTGCCGAGGCTGTGAAGCAGGGCTGGCCCGGGATTTTCCCGCCGGGAAATACCGGCGGTAAATTACCACCAGGCATACTGGCCGAAACGGGAATACTGGGAAATATCGGGAAATACTCAAAAAGTGACAGTTTCAAAAACTTATTTTTCTTTAAAATATCATGAAAATTAACTAACAAACACAGATAAACACTTTCATGCAATAAATGACCCATGGGAGGGGGTTTGATGGTGTTTCAATTTTATCACTAAACTTAGCTGTTGGACTCAAGTTTTTGATCTGTAGATTCTTGCACATTTCAATTTATCCATATTTCTTTCAACAATTATGGATATACATAATTTAAGTGGGCTAATAGCCACAGATAGTAAAATATTCACAAATTGGCTGGGTAAAGCGAAATTAACTTTGCCAGCAGACATAGTAGAGAGGGCAATTGAGCCGAAGGGCGTAGTTGAAGCTTCGCTCAACCCAAAATTCCAGAGCTGCCAGCATGTAAAATGTATAATTAAAGTCTCCTCTGGAGTCTGGACCTGGCTGGACAATCCCAAAAGTGACGTGGGAAAACGTTATTGAGCAATATTGATCATATGCGAATTTTGGTGAAAAAAAATACAAAATACAAAACTAAACCAAACCAATAAATTAAAAAAAAACTTAAGCTTTTTTTAAGAGATAAAATACATAACCAGATTATAATTTGTAACAAAAATATTGCAAAAAGAAAATCAAATTTACATAGGAGTGTTGTACTAATTTTCCAAAGAATTGCCATTTAGAGGATTTTTTATTTTACATTTTTTTCTTGAAATCTTTGTCTATCTATTAATTTCTCACAAATTGAGAATGTATAAAATAATTAATATTGTATTTTTCTTGACTTTTGAAAACAGGCCCTTAAGTCAGTTATTAAAATATGATTACCTTTATATTTTCAAAAAAATTATCAATAATGGCGTGTCAAGATTCCCCAAAACTGTAATCTTGCAAAAGTTGATTTTTGATATATTGTTTTAGAGCCATTCGCAACATTAGGAATGGCAACCAGCAGAATTATTTTTCACTGCTCTCGAGTTA
>JAMKCH010037120.1:0-14615 GCA_023653785.1 Ophioderma brevispina
CTAGACGCCGCTCGACTTCCAGAGGTTGTAGTCCAGTATGCAAGTCTTCCAGTGATCGCCACCATTAATGCGGTCTCTGGTAAAGGATGTGGTTTTTAGGTTCTACTGAACTAAGAAGTATTGGAGAGATATTCTAGTTCATATTCTATCGGCCTTCGCGTACAGAATATTCTGGGTAAACCATTTCATGTGGTTATCCATGGGTTCACAGTCCTAATCTACAGTTCTAATAAAATGGTGCAAAGTTAAGTTAGTCAGTGCTCAAAAACCATAAAATACGTTCGCCAGCTTTAACTCTATGTTTTCATCATACAGCTGTGAACTTTGGCTTAGTTTGGCCATACTGCTCTAAAGTAGGTTTAATTTGCCCTGGCTGTGTTTGACAATTCCTATTGAGAAGGTGCAATTAACATGCATCTATCTATTTGGGTGTGGCTTTCTGAATTCTCGTTTCTTACTAGAGATTTATCCAACTTGCTAGTGGTGTACATACGATGTACTGGCAGAATTTTATGTGGTAAAAAAAACAAAGTAACTGACCAAGCATATACTGAAGGGGGTAGGATAAGTCCCCTTGTCTGCACAGACTCCAAGGAGAATACTCGGGACCAACAAAAGAAGTCAGTGGCCACTATGGCTGTCCAGCCTGATCTTTCTTCATGTCCTGGTGCGTCCAGCCTGCTTAGATGATTTCTTTACAGACTTTACTATCCTCAATGTAGCAAAATAATATTAAGTGCATAACAGTTCACCCCAAGAAAAAGAAAGCACTGTGATAAGTACATTCCAGAGGCAAGCCCTTTGTACTCGGGTGAAGGTAGTTTTGGTATAAGACCATTGTTCCTTTTGAACTTTAATAGACAAATCATCATTAGTGGAGTATACCTTTGTTAAATCTAGGGAAGGCCAATGCCAAAAATGAGAGTTGTCATACAACTAAATTCATTCCTGCTAAAACAGATGGGTTGACTCCTAAAATAACAAAGGCCCAAGTGAGGTCACAACTGCTGCAATCGTGATGATTTGCCATTTTCTAGTCGCGTATGGAAACTAAATGATAATATCGTCGGTCTATTCTAATCAGTGTGACAAAGAACACATAAGCTTTCCTTGATATTAATGGACAAAGCCCAGCTGTCCTGCAGGTTAAGCCAGACCTCCAGGTTTCAGATTGCATGGGAATCCATCACTGAGTAAACATCAGCATGGCAATTACTCCCAGGTAGATGCCCCTATAAATCAGCTGGCCAATTGCTGAGCAAGTAAATCCTGTACGTTGTATTTACGAGTGTTCTTTGTTCTCCACGCCATAGGAACGAAGAGGTTTCCACCAAGCGCATTCAAACCAATGACCACATCAGGGTTGCCACAAACCCTGTCTTGATAATAGTCTGTCCCATGTGAGATACGGTGCCCTGCACCGGCTGCGCTGGCATTTGATTTTACTTCCAACACACAACATTCTCATACTCATGCTTAGTAACATACAATTCTGCAGATTCAGGAAGGCCGGCAAAAGTCTCCCTCTGAATCTTTGTCAATTCATTACCTCTCAGGTTAAGAAACTTCAAATGAAGAAGACTGTTCATGTTTTGTAATTGATTGTAAATATTTCCAGAAAGTTTCAAGAAAGCTTGACGACTTGGATCTTGGAATATGCCAAGTTCTAGACTTGAATTTTTATTGTTAGACAAGTCTAAGAGTAGACAAATTGCTCATCCATGAAATGCAATAGCCTTTAACTACCACGTGTATATTTGATTTGATTCCAAAAAAATGTATTCACATGTTTTTAGGCTCACAAAAGAATTCCAGTTAATTCACATATTTATTATGCCCCCACAGAAAGTCATTCAAATTATCTAAGCGGCCGTTAAATGTTTGACTGTAATGCTGAACCAACTGATTGTCATATACAAAAAGGTATCAAATTATTCAGATCATTAATAATCATTAGTACATTCTCACCTATTTCTATATAGGCGTGAGCCTTTTGAGATTAGTCAATCCGTTGAATAAACCATCTTGCAAGTGTTCCACAAAATTATGATTAAGGACAAGAGTGTTGGCTGTCAGCTGGGGGGGGGGGTTCTGGAAAAGTGCGCCCTAATCAATTTAAATCAAAGGTAGGTGTTATGCCACTGGCGATGTGAGAGGTAGTGATGAGGTTTCTCCAAACCGTGCTGGAAGGGCACTTCACTGGCAATAAACCCTAAACTATTAGTTGTTCAGGTACAGTCAGTAAGTTTGTCTAATTGTGGAATGTCCGGTATGTAATGTGAACGATTATTACTGAACGATACCGAAGTTGCAAATGTTCTAACGCCGAACAAGCCCTTAGGTAGTTTGTTAAAACATTGTAACTACGATCAAGCTATAGCGAGACTCTCTACACCCATGAAATATGCTGCCGTTCAATGAACAACTGCATATCGGATAGCACCAAACATTCCAGATGTCACCATTACTACTGAATACTCCAACCCGCAATGTCTTACTTTTGAGCCATTAAGATTAAGAGTGGTCAGCATGTCTAAATTTTCAAACATACACATTCACGTCTAATTGTGTCTAAATAGTTTACCAAACAGGTCAAGTTCAATTAAAGAGTGTAACTCCAAAACAAATTCATTGGTACTACTTTAAGTTATGTGTTGTACCAAATCGCACAGGATCTGCAGGTTGTTTAAATAAAAAAGGCCCTTGCAATTTAAACTAACTAGCTGGTTAGTAGATAATAAAGCTCCAGTAACTTTCCCAACGGGCTATGGGCAGTGCCGGTCCATCTGGTAATCCGCTAGTCATTTTTACGCAAACAAGACCCAGTTAGTTTATTTAAATTCTGGAATTCCCTGATTTTCCCTTTATTCAATATATTAATTCAGATTACAGCTTATCCAGATTTTTTAAATTCTTGAAATGTTCCTATTGGCAAACGTTCAGCTTTATTACACCTCAATGAACCGATAATTAGCTTGCCAAGTCCCTAAATAGGTACTTTACTCAAATGGTCAGGCTGGACTTATCATTCAGGTATAATAAGTTCTTAAGAGTTTAGCCGTGGAAAATAACCCAACTGGTAGTGTACTCATTGCATTGTAGCTTAGAATGAGGTGAGTGAGCACATTCAAATCTGAAAACAAACTGGCATTCATCATGCGAGTTTATTTTGGCGCATGCTAAGTATCAAGAGATGTTTTAATCCTGAAACAAACCAATTGGCAGTGAACTTAAGCTTTATCTCCAGGTGCAATTCAGTTAATTGACTTAAATTCTGAACACTGGCCCAGGTGTCCAAAGTGATCATTTTTTCTCATATTATCTCAAGGTCCATTACTTCGATATGTACTTAACTCCCCAAAGAGCCCCACTGGTATTAATCTCAGCTCATTCCTCCACTCAATGTCTAGCATTCCAGAACCTGCTCAATATCTCGAAAATAGCTACAGGTGTATTCTGACAACTTTTCTGCATGTAGAATACGACAAGAAGTTGCTCAAGCCCCAAAACAATTCCACTGGTAATGCATTTATCTTGTTGCTTGCAAGATACAATGAAGTCAACCTGCCCAACCCCTGAAAGATCCAGCATCCAATAACCAACACTTACAAAACTCCTCATTATCAAAAGATCCATGTAATTTCTAACCTGAAAAATGCCACCTGTAAAGTAGTTAACTTACTGCTACGCAATGCAATTACATCCAGCCAATTAAATCCTTGAATAAGGTCCCGGGTAAGGGCTCCATTGGGTTGCGATTTAGATGCACTTGCCGCAAACTTGACAGATCTTGAAACAATCTATCTGCTATTTCAATCAAATTATTGCCAGAAAGAACAAGAAGATATAACTTGGTTAACCCCTTGAAAACATCAGCATTTAATGTCATCAATTGGTTATTATGCAAGAAGACTTCGAGAAGATCTCCCAAACCATCAAAAAGGCCAACTGGTAAAGCACTTAACATATTGTTGTTAAGTTTCAGCTGAGTTAAAACCTACCTAATTCCTGAGTGCATGAGTGCTCAAGGAATTCAAATCATTCTCATCCAAGTGCAATTCTCTTAAATTATCTAATCCCAAGAACAACTTATTTGGAAGTGCTACCAATTGTTTTCGCACTCAATTGTACTTATTCAGTCATCCGTTCCATCCCATTAAACACCCCAAATGACAGATTTGGCCAATTATTGTCATTCAGATTAAGAGAGGTAAGGTGCACTAAACTTTGAAACAATCCAGATTCCAATGTAAACAACCGATTTCCAGATATAAACAGGAACATCTAATCGTCCTGATTCGAAACAAGCCAAGTGATAAGGAATTTAGCAATTGTCATGAAGAGCTAAAAGAATTAGACTCTTCAAGCCATGAAACAAACCAACATCCAATGTGACCAAATGATTTCCATACAATGTTAGAGTTTTTCGAGATGATCTAAAGCATTGAAAATGTCAACATCGAGTGCAGTCAACTGATTATCATGAAGCTCCAAGACATTGAGGTTATCTAGATCATCAAATACCCTTGCTTGTAATGTAACCAACTGGTTATCATGGAGATATAGTGCTCTCAATCATTTAAACCAACAAATGAGTGTTTCACTCTTACAATGTTATTGTATCAATCTTAATACAGTTAATATCAATGAGAATAGACATAAAAAGTGGTGTCATTGGAGTAAATCGTCGTTTGAACATTCCATAATTGCCTCTCTGTAACCAAGCGTTACAAGACAGTCAAACAGAAAACTAATCCAACATCCCCATATATGCGATAAACCTGATCATCGCATGTGATTTTGTCTTGATACACCTTCAATTTATAACAGGCTGGTATCAGACTTACGTTTTGGTCACCCTGGTACACACTCCTGTCAACAAATTCTGACATTCTTGATGGCAATTCTGAGGTTGGCACTTCACTGACTGAAAACCCAACATTACCTTGCCGAGTTGGATATGTAATATTCCTGTGGCATGAATAAGCCCTGCAAGTTTCAGACTGGCCGACTAGTAATCACGTTTTTGTGAGACAGTTGGCCACACCCCCCCCCTTTTTCTTTTCAACATAAAGAAAAAACTTGTCAGAAATGGTCACTTGTGGTAGCTTTATGAGAACATGAACATCTGGGGTTGCAGCTACTTGACGACTGCCAAAATTGGTGTTTGCTCCACCCAACAAGAACACACCTCTTCACTGGTGTTAACATTGGTGTCATTAATAAAACCAAGGTTTTAAAAATCACCACATTTTCCACTAATAAGTGGCTACAGCATTCTTTTTTTGAAAAGGGATCAAATATGCTGAGCGTGATCACGCACAGTTTCAAGGCAACCGAGAAACACTAACTGTTTTAAAAACCACCAGACCGATCTTTGATCATCTATTTTTGTCACTTACTGACAAAACCTAAACATTATTTTGATTCTAAAGATGTTTAAAAATCAAGAGTATTTAACTCAGGCCTGGAAACTGTAATAACTAAAAATAGCTGTTTGCATGAACGTGCTGCACTTGTACAACATAGGAAATCTAATGTCATCACCATCCATAACCCCATCGAGTCAGTAACTGCTTCATGTTATTCGTAAGGTGTCTTTGGGAGGCAACTATTTAATACTGCATTTTATTTTTCTTTAAGCATCTACAGGTACCTTTCATTACTTCATCTTCTCTTCTCTTAATCATTAAAATTAACGAATCCATGTAGGAACTCTATTTTTGTTAACGAGGCAAAACTTGAAAACATTTGTAGCTTGTTTGATCAAGCATGTAATCCATCAGCTAAAATAAATGGTTTGTACACCAACATCATTCATACTATTTCAAAAAATTAATAGATTGGGTTGCTGGTTGTTTTCATCAAGTGATAACTGCTAGCTGTGTTACTACATGGGCAGAAAGCTCCTTCCATCCCGCTCCTTCCTGGCAAGTCTTGGCATCCTCACAGGAAATTGAAGGGAAGGAAGAAAGAAACAAAATGAGGGAAGAAAATTAAAAGATAAAAATACATCGGTCGCTCGACCGCATGTGTCCGCCTTCCGTCGTCGGTTTTTAATGATATGTCGCATTTGACCTTTGACCTTGGCATGTGACCTTTGACCTCATTCACAATGAGGAGGTTCCAATTGAAACTTCAAAACTTCAACTTTCAATTTAGGTCAATTTACATTTTCAGCCGTATCATTACAACTTGACCCCTCCACATGACCTTTGACCTTGGTATGTGACCTTTGAACCTCATCAGCAAATGCGGATCCCAGGTTGCATCTACGACTGAAGTTTGGTTTAAATAACAATCCATCAAAAGTATGCGGATATTACATCAAAGTTAACCCTTTTTCCAACAGACATCACCAACAACAACATCCAACAACAGACAACAGACACAGGGGACAAAGTGATCCCTATTGTTCTGCCTGCCTTAGGGCAGGCGACACCTAAAAGATTGACTATGTGGGCATTTCTCTTGAAATATGTGGGTCAACTTCTTAATTTCAGTCAAATAAAAAATGAAATTTTATTATTATCAAAGAAGTTTTTCAAAACATTTTATTGCTTAATACAAACAGAAATCGTGAAAATAGCACATTGGATACAGGGAGTTATTTTTTGTGTTCTAAACAATTAGTTTGTGTTCTCTTTATTCAAAGTTTACCAAAATAATAGTGTAAACTTTTTAATTTTTTGTACACATGTTATTTTGTTAAACTATATGGAATCCAGTGTTACATGGTTTGATTTTTTTTTTTCACTCTATTTTATTCGGCTAAGGATGGTTTATCCTGTATTCTCATCATTCCATAAATTCCTTCAACGTGTATTTACAGGCCTGGGATCTTTTATTAGGTATTTTTTTTAAAAGTACTTTTGGTTCTTTGTCTTGGGCCTAAAATAGTATTTTTTTTTTTTTATTATTTCAAGCTCATGTCATCGTTTGTACATTAATGGATAACATTGTTCGTTTTGCTTGAATTTCATTTACTATTCAACAACAATCAACTTTATTTCAATATCAGCACATAAATCTTACAAAGACGCAGACCATGGATATTGAGGAGAGGGTCGAGAGGCCAATAAGGCCAGCTGTATCATCCCTCTAACTAAGAAATTTCTACAAAACCAAACCAAAGCACACCCCACATACACCAAAACAGTCATGCCCCACAAAACTCATTCATATTATCTACGATGATAGATTTGAATTGATTTCTAAAACACTTGGTATTTTTACCTATTTTGATATTATTGTCTAAAAGAATTCCATATTTGGTCAGAAGTTCCGTCACAAACTGAAATGTGGCTTAAATTTGAAAAAAAAAATGTGGTTTAAATTTTGTTTTTCATACTTCACAAGTTACATGTGAAGTTTGATTAATTTAGGCCTCCTGTAAAAAGGATCATTTAGAGTTTTAATGCAGTTTTACAATTGCCTTGGATGTTTTTCCACACCATTGAATGTAATTATGCCTATTTTTAAGGCCTTAGTGTGCTGTCAAACCAAAAAAGTGGGAGGGACAGTTTTGCTGGGTAGACCATGGGCATCTATATTTTACATATTGTGTCTATAGGTTCTTTCACAGTTTTGGGGGTCAGAGGTTGGCCTGGGGTAAACCATTTTGACTATACGATGAAGAACATGGAAAATCCCCTATAATTGAGCATTTTCCATCTTGTAAAGAATGGCCAAGAAAAAAACCCGGTTTATCTCATCTTCTTTGCCCGGAAACCTAAGCGTCACTTTTTTTTTTTTTATGTTTTATCAAAACAGGCCATGTTCGCCTGGATTTGCCTTACTTTGGTCCATTTTAATGGGTCGTACCCTCAAAAACTCAAATCACAAGGTAATGGGATACAAAGTGATTTTAAAAGCTATGCGAGCGTGAGCTGAGAAATTTCCCCAGGGGTCTCAAGTTTGCTTGGGTAGGGACGTGCTGTACGAGAGTCTTGAAGGAAGACGCCATATCTAGATGTTTTTGGCCGAAAAAGCCTTTTATGCGCATCATAATACTTACATTTCTTAGTGCCAATTTGACATTATTTGCCATTTTCCTCAACATTACAACCCGTATTAGCAAATTTGTGCTTCAGATGTGAGGGAAGTGTGGAATGATTTTCCAAACGATTTTTTCAAGACAATTTTGGGGTTCAGATTAAGGACAATTTTGACTATTTTTCCAACTAATTTTGAAAAAGGAACATATGAAAAAAGCTGATCATCTTCTATACTTCAAAGGACTTGAAAATGTGTCACTACACTCAGCTATTAATGCAGTAGCACGTCCCCATATACGTCTATGTTGAGTACCCTCCCCGGACAATTTGGCTAAATGAGACATTAGAAGATCCCGCACTGTAGGTTGGGTGTACATATCCTTAGCATACTCTGGGGGAATCGTACAATTCAAACATCCAATCTGTATAAAAACTCTCATGAATATATTTCCATAGTGCTCTAGAAATCTCTTTGTATAAACTTAAATCTACTACTTGTGGGGTGTGGTGACTGTTCGCGTTGATATCGTGGGGTTGTGATGTATCATCTGTTGTGTGCCGTTAAAATAGTTCGGGCATGTATTACTGGGTATTGTCCGCAATGATATTTGCACTCCGAACTATGTTTGTAATCCTTTGCATAGACCCGGTGTTACTGGAAAAAAAAAAAAAAAAATTGGGGGATACAATTTTAATATAAACATCTTAGTCCCCGTGTCAATATATCTGCACCAAGTCTGTGAATTCTACAGTTGACTGATATCTGGGTGTGGTACATATCTTTGCCCTAATTTAAAAAAAAAAACAGTTTCCTCCTCGCCAGAGATTTTGAACTACGGTCACTTTGTATCCTCATTGATGTCCACTGAATGGGTAAATGAGACATCAAGACATGCATGTACACGTAGCAAAGACTACACTCTACTTGTACTGATGTGTGGTGGACTCGAAAAGGAGATTGATAATTAATCTTATCAGGTGTCATTTACGCTTTCACTCTTTCATACTCTCATGGATTGTACAAGTAGGGCCAAGTTGTCGGCGGCTAAACAAACCGTCACCCCCATCGAATTTCTGATGAGGAGGGTCTGGTTACCCGGTAGAATGAAAAAGAAGATCTACCTACAACGGCGTCACTCTGTATAGCTAATGGCGCCATCCAGCACATGCTCTGCCTTGCATGGTGGACTTGGTTGCCCAAAGGCTAAGGCCCCCCCGCCGAAAAACTGTGATTGACGTCAGGAGGGGCAATCCGGTCACTTACCTTTTGCTCCAATAAATCCTCACACAGCAGTATTGCTGAGTGAGTGTATCCGGCCACCCTTTTATGGGGACAAAATAAACCGGATTTTAAACTTTGAATAACTAACTAACTAACTAGGACCTATGTAAAAAGCTGTAAAAGCGGAGATTAATATACCATATCATTCGTAAAAGTTACGAAGCCCAGTATTGAAACGGATTGATGGGTTGTTAAGGACATTGAATTTTAATGGAGTCAATGTTTATGTCAGGGAAACCACTCGCAACAAATTTGTATAACAAATCCACTCGGCTTCGCCTCTCGTGAATTACGTAACTTGTGATCTTCTGTTTCTTGTGGTTTCCTTTAACACTAATTACATTAGTAGTGTTAAAACCCTTCATTTACACATCAGGATTAATTGGGTGAAGATTTTGTGTAACATTTCTATGGCAGTTCCACAATAAAGTTACAATTGAAAATTGCGACTGAACGCTCCATTAACTTTCATAATGCTATACCCATATCTCGTATATCCATCTTGCTTAACTGCTAATCCCATTGGATCGCACATTTTTTTTTCAAACAACAATAAAAAAAAAAAAAAAAAAAAAAAAACAAAAATGTTTTTTTAATTTACATTTTTAATTTCCATTTGCAAACCTAACATCATAATTTATGCAGATTTATTAATCTGATGTACTTTTACAGGATTCCCTGCTGGGGTAGCATAGATATAGTCCATAATTAAAGGTATGGGCTTTTTTCCTTCCCCCAAAAAACCATAATAACCAGATATTTGGGGGAAAAAAACTCTTGAGTTCGGACTTTCACGATACCTGCATTAGAGAAATTATGTAAAAATACACCACCAGCTCTCATAACTGCAACGAAATGGAAATGGACTAGGTAGGGTTTGAAATGAAAAATTTAAAATGTATACAATATCAAAAAATTATTTTGTGATTTTTACATATTTGACAGCTAAAAGCATAATGAATCATGCAATTGTTAGACAAAGACACATATCATTGGTTTTTCATTGTTTTATTGCCACCAAAACCTTTGGCAAAAATTATTTTTCATTCCTATTTAAAGCTCCATAAACACCAAAATAAGAGTTAAGTATGTACTAGATGATAGAGTATATCCTCATTAAAATATATTGGTTTTTTTAACTTTCAAACTTTCGCTGAAGTAAAAAAACTTGAAAAGTCCCAGGCCCTTTTCACCAGCCAGTGAGCCTGCTCGGGTAAATCTGCGATTTGGGCGCATTGTGTGTGACGTCATAGGATGTACAACAAACCGGTATGACCGCAGAACATCTAGCTGATTGCATTCTGCAATCGTGTGAATGCAGAGCACAGCGGTTCGCAGGTTAATTTTTCCATTTAGTCCCCACGATTTTCATGAAATATGGGCAATCACATATTATTGAGGAAGATTCCGATTTTTTCTGAGGTTGAACTTGCCTGCGAAGCTGTGAATCTGTGGATTCAACTGATGGAGCGATGAAGGAGAAGTTACTGGGGAAGTGACAGTTCGGGATTATGAGATTCCCTTGGGCCAGCAAAAATACTCCCTCCGGATCAACAACATCTTCTTATTCGGTAGAGCCCGTACATGTTGAGCCAAATGCCCTCGTTAACCTCCAAAATATGGAGGTTGATGATGCCCAAGCCCCGGCAGCTATAAACTACGAGGAACGCTTATAATACTAAGTGGTAATTTAATCATATTTTACTTTAAATTAATATAGATACCAGCAATGTTAATTTTAGGAGCTCTTAAGTCCTTTCAGACTTCACGCATTGCAGTGCTGCAGATGCAGCTACCAAATTGTCACTGGGTGGTGGGGCTGCAATCACTTTGCAGTATGCAATGCAATGCGTACTGCAACGAAGTTAAAAAAATTATTTTAACTGGCTATGCAGTTACGATGCCAGTGGGGTGCAGTCAGTGTTGCAGTGGCCAAATTTCCGCAAGTTTACTGAAACGTACTGCAAACCGTGACCTGCAGTGACCTCCTGCGCATAATCGATAGGAGTGCAGCGGAAGTGACGGAACATTGCAGTAAATTTAATTCACAGCAATGCAGTGCAGTTGAAGTATGAACGGACCCTTTAGTTGGGATACTTAGTTATTCACCCGTACACAAGCAAAACAAATCTCCCCGGGCTGGAAAATGAGAATCGACTCCATGCATCACAATCATGTGGAACGAACGGTATGTATCTGAACATAACACTAGATCAGTTCTTAATTCCTTTTTTTTTTTTAAGGTTTTTATTTTTTGTTGGGTTTTGGTTTTGTTTGTTTATTATTTTGCTTGCACGAGATTCGGGCTGATTTGATGCGAAACACCCTGCATCTGTGCCGTGGGAAGTACAAGCACGTGTCCAATAAAATGCGCTTGTTTCAATATGGATAGGGGATCGGGAATACTGACCTCAAAAGAAAGGCTTTCAGTTAGTTGGAGTTCGAAATGATATTCTTCCAATATTGTTCTTATGTCATGGTTTTCTGTGAATGTACGATTTCATTCAAATGTTCACTCAAGACGATTGATCCTCAATATTTCCAATGTAAACTTAAACGTTATAGCAATACTAAACAATATTGGTGTACTTACAGTGTGAATAAATCGGCGCATCTATTGTTATGTTTTGGCTTTGTACGAAAACCTTTTGAACTTTTTATGCAAAATTGACGTACTGATTTGAAAAAAAATATAGCAGGAATTGGTTTTTTTGATAAAAATACTATTCTGCGTTTCTAATAAAAAAAAACTCTTGACATAATTTCTATGTAGAAAGGGCAATTGCTCTATATCATTGCATTGAACTATCTCTCTGCAGGTATTTCCTCGGCCTGGTGTCACTCAATGACTCATTTTCCGTGCTGCCAACATATGGGACGCAAAAGAAAATGATTTTTCTGCTAATTAGTGATGCGTTGGGTGGTCATTGCAGTTTGACCTCATAACTCCTCTCCAAATTTTGACCGAAACAGATGAATTTTGTATATACGAGCAGGAGAGCTTAGCTTATTATGATATGTAATATGGTGTACCATTTTGTTGGACCTTTATCACGACTTAAGCCATCCATGCCATAACCCATCTAAAATACGGGTCGCATATCTTCCCCCTTCTTTTACTGCCAGCTACGCCACTGTTGGTTGAATGTAATTATGTGGTTTGGTGTTAACAAGTAATGTTGGTTTCAAGCTGCCATTGAATTCCTGTTCTGTTTATGAACTGGAAAAACATTTGATTTTTTTTCAGAGCGATCATTGTACACTCAGGGCACACCACAAATTTACTCTCCCTTAATGCCACTAATATGCCACGACTTGTGGCCTCCTTATTTCACCCCCATTTTAACAATATTTCCATATTTTGCTTGCATGAATAACTTAAACTAATGTGCAAATTAATTGAATGCCTTTTTTTTACACATTTTTAATAAATGCACGTGAACCGCCACCATCACAACAAATTTCAGTTGGCACTCCTTCATAATTACCCAGATCCAGCTATTATATCATTCAATGCACCCATAGCCATCAACACATGTGATTTAAGCAGTTTCTTGACAGAGTCAATATTAATGTCCTATTCTATTCTTTTTATAAAACAAGCAAGGTCATCATAAACCTGGTTCCACAGCACTTGATATATTTCACATATATTTCGCTATTGTTCAAGGATTACCCAAAGGTGGAAGGATGAGTAGTGCGCTCCACATAAGAGCACAAATATATATAAAGCTAACTTAAAGGTGCAAGTTCGTTGACAAGCACTATGAGGCTAGTAAAATATCATCCCCTTGGCACGTTCAGTAGCTTTCATTCACCAATGTATTTTAGCAAAATAGGTGTGGATTGATGATACCATATACCCATATTCACAAAAGATCCGTTCATGTCCCGTGTAATTACAAGAACACCCCTGAACTGTGTCCTCCTTGGGGATGAGCAGTTGTAACTGCATAGTATAGCTGTGGTAAAGTGATGAACCAACTATGATTGCAAAAATGTCCCCTTCATATTAACTATCACGTAGCTGTAATAGTAATGTGATCACAACTGCAAATGCTCGCCTGCACATAAAACATGTGTCATATGCCAGGGAGGAGATTAATGGAGAACTTTTAACAACTACAGTACTGAGTTTTGTGCTGTTGCCATGGCAACACGGGATTTGGTTGATTGGGTTGCAATCCATGCTGATGCAGGTAAGGTGACTTTGTTGCTTTAATTTCAAATTAATATATTCCTATGTGTCATGACAACACAAGGAATATGCATGAAGATCACACACTCTGATTTGTCTAAACTTCTTTGGGGAATTTTTATTTCTACAATACAATTCTAATGGTGCCAAAATGTTCATTCAATCATAATCCTTACAACCATAGTTTTAATAAATCATTCTGTTTTTATGACTCAACAATTATTAAGATTCTGTTAGAAATTTCACTCTTTATAAAAAAAAAAATTACAAACAACACTTCATGCAGTACCACAATGACTACGGGATACGCCTGCCTTCAATTTTGGCCAGGTCATTGTTGGTCCTTATCTTCTGGGCCTTGAGCCTGTTGGGGTAACCCCATTTATACATTAAGTGCAGATTAAGTAACAAAACTGAAGTATTTTTATTTTATTTTATTCGGTAAAAAAAGTGCTATAGAACAAACTCATCCATGCGACTATCATGCCTAACTATCTATATTTGTAGGTATGACAAATATTAAAATGGGCATTGTACACTATTTGCTTCTTAAAAAAATATTTTTAAAGCATAAACAGCCATGTTTTAAGAGTGTGTCCCAATTTGCAATTTTGTGAGAATTATGCACAGTTTGTGCTGGTATTGTCTAGTACACTATAACCTGGAATGGGAATGCGAAACGTGGTGCATGCGTCCAAAGAAGGGCTCTGTAATTGGGCCTTTTCACAGTAACCACCAACATGATTGTATATATCAAACAAGTTGTAAGCTTGCAAAAAGCAATAGATTCTTTGCTTAAAATGTTAACACTGGCATTCCATTTCACTTGTAATAGAGATATAGTTGTGTAAATTTTCAACACTTTAAATAAAGGAGGATGCCCGATTTAAGGATTATGAAGATGGACTTCACCCAAAAACCCCACCTGTCAAGTTTCGCGCCGATATTTCAATGCGTTTTCATGTGAAGCATGAAACGGATTTCTAAGCCCCATAGAGACTGTGTAAAATTAATTATTGGTCGACCAAATTGGGGTACATTTCGGCATCATTACTTCCACAAAACATCCTTTGGCCCTAAATTCACGGGTAAATGAAAAAATAGTAGCTTTCTTCTGATACCAAAATGTTGACCACTT
>JAMKCH010037121.1:0-14745 GCA_023653785.1 Ophioderma brevispina
CTAGGATGGGCTTCTTCACAGCCACGTCGCTGTTCACCTAACTGTGACTCCATGTGGCGCTTAATCCATAGTCGCTTGCGACAGACGGAGGCCATGATGACCTGAAATAGTCTAAAACCTTGTAATTGTTTTTAATTCATCAGTCAGCTTTCAAGTACATATGCTCTTGATAACATTGCAAATTAATAACCTTTAAATGTTATAATGTTACCTGTTTCTTCTGTGGTTCCTGTCCAGAGGATGAGCTATTTCCTGAAGTCTGTTTTGAATAAGTAATTAAAAAAAAATATTACAATATCATGGAGATGTTATAATTAGTGATATGATATATTCAGGGGTTTCTATTATTTGCACTTAACATTTGGACTCTCCACACACTGTACAATCTATTAATTTTGTTAAGAGATTTGTCCCATCTCACTGCCAAATTCTCGGTATATCTTTGAGAAAAGTTCGCATTTTGTATATTTTTTCTGTCCTTAACCGGACCAGAAATTACAGCACAGTCGGCCCTATGGGACCGTGGGAGAACAGCATTGCTCATAACGGTCGAAACCGCAAGATCGGGATTAAGTCGATATCTAGTGATCAATGCATAAAACACAATGGTGTTTAAATCAAAAATGCACCTTTATTTGTTGGCCAGAATCAAACACACGCCAGGAGACATCACCACGGATAGAGCTACCCGGTCGGGCCATGACCAGCACTTGCTTCCACCGACCAGCACAAAGGTCCGTTTGGGAGGGTTGCCGACTTGGACTTAAAAAAATTACCCCCGAAATTGGCAAATAAACTCGGAGTTTGTCCGTAAGGTGCCATACGTGTAGTAAATTTTTAAGATTTTTTAACAACCATGCACGCGAGTAGCCTAGTAAACCCTGAACTTGCACCTTTTTGTTCGTATCGCAATTTGCCAAAGTAGTGCGGCCAACTTCCGCGTAGCTTGTCGTGCTTACACAAGGTTGTTCGATCTCCTGTCCAAGTATTTTTAATCCCACTGTAACTCCCAGCCTACAACCTAATCCCTAACCATAATTACCATAACCCTAACGTTGAAAAAAAAACCCTAAACCGGTAACCCCCAAAGTCATCAGAAATAAAACCTTTAAATGTGATCAGGATTGTAATAAACCTCTTTCAGGATTCCCTTGGACCTCTACTGCCCTTTTATGGTAAACTATGCCATCTCAAATCTGACTTTTGAAAAATAAATTCATATGTTTGCAGTTTTTCTCATACATTAAAATTAGTTGGATTGAAAACATTTAAAATATCACTATATCATTTTTCCCTTAAATCTTCAATTTTGAGGGTTACAGATTAACACACAATTTAACAAGTACGTAGTTTTGCTATAAAAAATTCGGACAAGCAGTTCCCTTGCCGTTTATTCCGTTGAGGCTGCCAAATTCCACCCACTCCAGTGATAGGAATGATCAGAAAAAGTCAAATTTATCAACAATTGAAAATGTTGGTAGAAGAAGAAATTTTGTAGCATTGGGATTAAATTTCTGGACGGAATACGCATACCTCATGTAAGCGGCAACAAGCTACACAGAGGTTTGCCGCATACATCTAAGTCCTTTTACCAGTACGCGTCGCAGAATGAGGTGCGATTTTCCCCCGTGCTCACCCATTCCATGTGCACTTATGTTCCATTCTGGTCCAAAAAATTAATCGACTGTATTTATATGAGATGCTTATCTAACAGACTAAAGAACTAACAAAGTTAGAGAAAATACCATCGGCTCCTCAGACCGCTTGTGTCTCCTGTCGTCGCGGTTAAGTGAATGATAGGCCTAATGGTTAACCTTTGACCTTGATATTTGACCATGGAACCCATAAACAAATGCGGGTGTGCATATAAACTCCATAAACTAAGTTTGGTTCCATTGGAACTTCAACTTTTCAAATGAGGCAAGTTTACATTTCAACCTATCTTACATACACTTGACTCACTAACTCTGACCGTGGAATGTGACCTTTGACCCATCAACATATGGGGTTGCCATGTTGCACCTTTGACCAATGTGGTTTAAATCCATCAAAGTACAAACAACAAAAAAACATGATTAAAAAAAAAAAAAAAAAAAGTTAACCCTTTCTCACAACAGACAGACAACAACAGACTACGTCAACAACAACGTGGACAAGTGATCCCTATATGTGTTCTTCCTGCCTTAGGGCAGGCGACACAAAAATGTGGTCCCTTAAAAACACCGGATGATGAGCTCCTAAGTTGTGACAGTTCACATCAGCTGCGCTCATCAGCTGGCAACTGTGCACTAACTATTTTGGCTCACTGAGCTGTGCTGTGGGTTTTGCCAAAGGTAAATTCTTTGCTTTCTGCAAGACTGAGTGAACATGGAACACCATGATTGACAACACAAATGGTGTGGCATTTATGGTCAGTGAACTGAGGCAAATAACGGACTCGTCCACACAGCAAGGTTAACATATGCGAACTCATATTTACGCGATGCGTAAAATATGTCCCCGCCGAATGTCGTGAGCACTAAAATATTTTGACCATAGACTTTTTACCGTGTTACAACACTAACAATTTGAGCTATACTAAACGGTATTTGGACCAATTATTTAATTTACCACCCCTGTAGAAACTGTAGAGAAAAACGATTTTTCCATCACCAAATACAGCGAGGTTGCTAATGTTTAGCATAAATTCAGTGAGATCACAAGGCAAATACTCTCCACAAAAAATTAATTGTGCTCATAACTCTCATACAACATCTAAAAAAAATTAATACTCAGTGGGTCAAAAATATTTTCATCGGGGACTTCTTACTCTACACGTACATGAGGTAAAGAATTGGGAACTTTTTTTAGAAAAAAAAAAAATTTGAGATAGACCCATTGCCAGAATCACCTAGTTTAAGCATAACTTCACATATGTTTTAACATTATTAGGGTCCGGGAGTAATCTGCGATCGCGGAAATGACATGTTTGGTGCGGATTTTGCCTTCCGCATGGATTTTCCGTTTTCGCACAGAAAACAGCGATTTCGTTTTTTTTCCTACCAGAAAAGGTCATAAACTTCTTGCCCGACTGTTTTTCCTTACGATCAAAATGTGATTGGCAACACGAAAATCGATTTGGTCGGCAAGTTGATAAGTTAATGATCGCAGCAAGGCAGTCGAATGCACTCCGATTATCATGATCAGGGTTGCATTAGTACCACCATGCTGTCTTTCAAGCACGATCTAATTGCTCTCTTTGTTTACTTAACTTGGGTATTGGTAGTAACCACCTATGGATTTCGGTCAAAGATAAAGGCACACAGTTGTACCAGTGATCATCATGGGCCGTCAATTATCATCTTGAGTGCCACACTTACTCGATGCATATAATCCCCGCGGTACTACCGTGTGTCTTCAGGCATCGCGGGGTGTTCCAAAGTCAAACTTGCTTGTGGTCTCTAGGAAGTTTTTTCAGAATTACCAGTAACGCATGGCGCAGCAACATGTTGACCGGTGATGATTCTTTATTTACCTGGGGATGAGGCTGCTGTTGCCATTTATCGGTGTGCAGTAAAAGGCAGAATTGCCGAAAATCGTGTGCGGAATTTGAGTTTTTCATCAATCGCGGATTCTCCCGGACCCTACTTAACATGTTTCCTTACGGGTATTTGGAAGTTATTCAAAACATATGGGTTTCCCCTTTTCCCTGTTACCCCTACCTCAACTTTGTCGGCCTCCAATTACGATATATCCCTGTTTTTACTACCAATCACAACTTGAGATTCTATATAATGCGATGACATGTGAAAAAAACTGAAAGAATTAAAATTAAATTTTTGAAGAAAATTGCTACTACAATCACTTCTGGCCCTCGTGCATGATGAATCCATAATTGACATGGGCACGCATTGTTTGTTCTGTTTACAACAAGGATTAATTTTTCTCCTGTTTTCTACAGTTAGCACCTTAGAATGGGGCCAGGCTAGGCTGAATCTAGTCCCCAATATTGGTGAACACAAATTGACATTTAGTTTTACATTGGTCATTTTATCAACTGAATGTGTAGTTCAACAAAGTTATGGTGATTGGTTAGTCCTTTTCGGCTTTAACTGGCAACTTGTGCAGAAGCAACCGCTTCACATTTCAGATAAATACGCCCACGATGGTCCTTCCTTCTGTCCCTCCTAAATAGAAAAGTATTGTTTTTTAAAAAAAGAAAAAACCTAAAAAATTAAAAAAAAAAAAAAAAATATGCAATTAACAACCTACGAACACATCATCATTTGTGACTATTTTTCAAGATGGTGCCTGGGGATTTCCCTGAAGTTTCATGGCAACAAATAATTTTCTGGCAATGGTGCATTTTTCAAAGGTGAGTTTATTTTTCTCTAACAACTCCCAACTTTACCTAATGTAGCCGAAACAATTGTGCGATGAAAAATTTTTTGGTCCGCTGCAGGGTTGGCCGTAACAACCGAGCGGTTTAAACCGCCCGTTTTAAACCGCAAAACTGGAAAAACGTCAATTTTGTTCCCAAAATGCTTTTAAAATTTAAACAAATTGTAATTGTTTGGTTTTATATTAATTCTGTAGTCAGATAAAATTAATAAGTTGCAGAACAGAAGTGGTTGAAAGAACACTAAATACAACTTATGGCTTTTTATTACATTATGATCCATATCATTTGATCTAATGTAGTACCGTACTTATGAATAAAACCTTAGTGGAATGTTGAAAATCGACTCAAATTCACATCATACCTTAAAAATTTGATCTGTAAGGTGCAAATAAATTTTCACCACCTTAATATAATAATATAAAATATAAGAAAGTGAATTTTTTTTGGTGGTAAATTTTAAAAATAAAATCTCATTGGTAAAAAGGAAGCAATTTAGATTGAAGTGTGTAATTTGTAAATCAACAGCTATTACCAGTATTTGAGTTCTGCTGCATAACTTTGCATGTTTGAAAATTGTCCACAGTGCACTTTTCCATTTTAATTTTCATTTCAAAATGATTTCTCTTTTTTTTGTGTATTTTGGAAGTTGAACAAATAAAATAATGCAAGGCATGTTGGCCTATCTTAATTTTAAAGGACGGACTTAAATTAGTGAAGGAATAACCCTCAAAATGCTTTGCATGATGACATCAGACATTTCCGAGTTTTGGGCCGTTTTAAAACAACCAGTTTAAACCGTTTTCTGGCAAAAACCAGTTTTTTGCGCATAAAGCCACCCTGGACTGCTCGGCTCACCAGCACTGTCCACTTGAGATTTAGTGTCCATACATGGGCATGCCATGGTGGTGTACACAGATCGAGTGAGTTGAGTGGTAGTAAAATTTAACGACAACTCACACAATTGTGTCATATCGGTCCATTACGTTTTACTCATATATATTAACGTTTAAAAAAAACATCAAACCTTAAAACATACATCCCCTAAATACTAATCACAACCTTTTTTAAAAAGTTAAAATATTTATACAATCGGCCTCCTCCAGGAAATTTAAATACCTGAAGAGGCCTAATACTTTAAATAATGTTTTCAAATCGGACACTGTAATATTTTCTACGAATAAAGCGCAGAATCAAAGCACTCAAGTAATACATGTTTCATCAGAAAGAGCACAATCACAAGGAATACACGAGGGACTGGCTCACCTCTAAGCAATGACTATGGTCATATAAGCTATGACCAATTTAACATCGCGCTAATACAATCTCGTCCCTTCGTCCAATCAACCCTGAACTACCAACAGCTCCCACAGTTGCGTGAAAAGCTGCATTTTATTATTAGGAAATGAATCCCACAGCATTTGCCACCTGTTTCTGATATAGCTATTAACTGAATCCTTAAAATCTGTAAAGGGAATCTCAATGTTTGTTATATATCAAAATATATGGCTTCTTTCGCCCATACATCAACCTTTTCATTGCCTTGAATACCAATGTGTTTCGGAATCCAAGCTAAAACAACGGATTTTCCAATGAGTCAATTGAAGAATACTTCCAACAGCACAGCAATATAGGGATGACGACATCTCTGCCTTTCAAAGCCATAAGAACTAGATAGTGCATCAGTAAATATATGAAATTAATCTCATTTGAATTTTCAGCTAATACTAAGGCCAACTTAATGCCTCCAATTCATTCACAGTGACCATAGACGCATTATCAGGTAACCTAATCTGACGATGATCACACGACTGAAAACAGCTGCAGCAGCTTTCCAAACCTTAGACCCATCTGTAAAAATCTCGATGTGGTGATATTTAAGCCTAAGATCATCAAATTTAGCTTGAAAACAAGATCATCGTTTTAGACCCTTCTTAGATTGACATAAAGTTAGGGCCTATCAAGTTCAACATTTGTCCAAGAAGGACTAATAAGAAAATCAAATGAAGCAATGTTGTACACATTAGGACATACTCTTGAAAATCCCTCTTTATACGGATTCCAAAAGATGGAATAGCATTAGGTTTCTAGTATCGAGTTGGTAAATTTTAGGCGAAAAGGTGCTTCTCTTGTGTTGGGTCTCATCATTACTTTTAAGTTTAGAGCATATTGAAAAGCACTATTTTTTCGCCCCCATCTTAGGATGTACTGCGTTCATTAGCTTCGACATATAATCTTGCATGGAAGAGGTACGAAAATGCACCCAGCATAGTCGAGACCTTGATTCCTAGATAGGTTCGCTTTTTCAAATAGGACTTACGAGCAGAACTATAAGCAATGCACCATAATCCTAATTTTTGTATCTCACCAGTGATCCTATAAAGGCGAATCAAAACTGAGCGATCTGCACCCCAGCCCATCTAGGAAACAACTTTTAAAAGATTCAGACCTTTTTGGCATCGCCCTCCGCAATAGTCAATATGAGCTGGAATTTCAATTTACTGTCAAATAGTAAGCCCAAGACTTAGAGAGTCGGTGAAACGACTGGGATAGGAGAACCATCAATTTTAGTGTTCTTGGGTCATAGGTGAGCGTCTTTTGTTGCAAAATGCATACAAATTTTAGGTTTTAGAGAAACGGAACCCTTTTCATCAGCCCACTGGTTGAATCTTATTCAGACCAATTTTGCATTTGTCTTTTCCTATAGACACCAATGTTGTTGAAGAATAGGAAATAGAGAAATCATCAACAAACAATGATCGAATCTGTGGTTGAGTATATAATCCTCAACCACAGACGAAAGGTAATTGGATTGCTTTTCGCCACCGTGTACAAACAAAATTACATACCAACCATGAATTTTACCTGGTTAATGGACCTTGTTTCCCAAAGTAGCGTCATTATTACCAACTCCGTACACACATGTTAACTTTCAAAACGTGGAAAGAATTTAGAATTCTGGCACAGGCTACGAATTCAGCACCGTTAACGGAATAAATCCCGCCTGTTAAAGGTGCCGAATTTTAAGTGGTGGCAGAATCCTAAATTCATCCCCAAAACCGTCCCGAAGATTTCAAAAATTTGAATGGCCGAATTTGAAAAAAAAAAAAAAGTAAACTGGATCGTTTCACTCCAGACATACTCAGTGTTTTGTTGATAACACGCTTTAACACAATGACCCGAGTAATTTTAACATTCCTTGCTATTTGGAAATCATTGCGCGTGATAAACTTCAACAATTTGGTGAAATAGGGAAGTTTTATCGTCATAAAAGGCATGTGAAATTGTAAATGGTTTTATACTCCCTTCATATTTTATAATTTTCAATTAAAAAATGATTGTTAATACTAGATAATTTTTTAGTGCGTAAGTTTTGATGAAGCGCCATGTGGTTATAGCCATTGATTTACACGAGGCTCACTGGTCTGCGCCGTATCCGATAACACCTTGGAAAATCATGGTCAAACCTGTAATGTGCCAAGTGCTATCCATATGTTGGTAACGAACATGGTTAATTTCGTGATATGTGCAATCATGAAAATCTGGATTTCCTCCCTTGTGTAAAAAGGAGTTTTGACATGACCTTTACGTCACTTATATTATTTATACATGTGAATTTATCTGGCAACATGTGCCAGGTACACGAACGATGTTGGAAAACTGTGTGAAAAATTTGACGTTTATGGAGATTTGAGTCCAAGTTGGTATTGTGTAATTAGTTTTACTATGACCATGTTAACCATGCATTTGGCAGAAAACGAATGAATAACTTAAAGGACATCGCCGGATAAGGAATGAATGACGCCCTCTATAGATTTCATGAGAACGGCATGGACTTGAAACGTTTTGCATAATAAAGCGACATGCTCAAATTTTACCTTTTTGCTGGTTTTCAAAAATGCCCACTTTAACATAATTCCCCAAAAGTCATTTTGATAAAAAAAAAAAGACTTTTTATTAACAAAAAATTAACTTTTAAAAATTACCAATTCCCTCCACCACCCACCCCCCCCCCCCCCCCCTCCCCTGGTTGGGGGACAACTGGAATTCTCCTACCGGCTTCCATGGCCAATTATAATTTTCGGTATTTGCAGCCTTTGCCATCCACCCCAAGACCAAAAGGCCCGCGTTTCAAGGAATGTGCCGCTATATTAATTTACGCAACATATAATGTAGTGGGCGTTCTGGTTTCTTGGGGTGTAAAGACCTCATTTTGCATGTTTGTTTTCTGGGGGTCCGGAACACTAAATGGAAGTGGCCCAAAAACAACAACGACTTTTTACATACAAACCATACTATAAATGCATGCTAATCTACCAAGGGCTCTGTTCAGTAGCCTTGATGAGCACATGTTAACAAAGCTTGACCATGCACGTCCTGGGTATCATAATCATACTAAATACAGGGGATGCATTGCTCATTCTCACGGCCGCAGTCGTGTCATAAACAGGCTATTCCTTAGTCCCTCCTCTGATACTGGAGTGAAAAGATTACCAATGTGTTGAATAGGAAAGTATCACTTATATCTGAACAGCAGCCTAATCCTTTTACTAATCAATTGATTCCAACTTCTTATATGTTGAGCATTTTGATATTCTCTCAATCATCCAATTTGGGTAGTAAGTGCAATCAACATGAGCAAATACCCAGATGTGCGACCGCCTGAATACAATGGTGAATGAAAGCTATTGAACTGCGCCATGGGAATTGTAATTTTGATTAGCTCATAGTGCAGTTACCATTGCTCATGATATAAATAGCGCGGTCCTGGGTCATTGTGTTGTATTCCCCGAGTCCTGCTTGGTGTAAGTTTGTTATATAATCCAAATCATAGTCAGCATAAGCTATAAGGTATTTGGTGTATTGTTATAAGGGCTGCCTCGTGTATCCTCTTTGTAGCTTATTAAGGACCAAATGTCTATCCTAGGTAGGCAGAATTGTGAAATGGTTTTATTGCTTATTTTTTTTATTTATGTTAAAGAGCTTAAAATTTGGCAACAAAATGAGGGGCTCCCAGGTCCACAGGGTTAGTAGAACTTGAGTTATCGTCTTTTTGTATCGTAATATAATGCCAAAATGATATGCCAATGGCAAAGGCGTGACCATCCTCATTAAATAGGTCTCTCTGTGCAATATTTAACATGTTTTTACAATACACTTGTGGGATAACATATCTTGAAACTATGACAGGATTTACTCAAACTGCTGGGGAAGGGTTTTGGAACACCGCATAGATCGAGTTGGAGTCGCTGACCATGTTGCTCAATTTAAAGGATTAAAATTCAAATGGCTGCCCATATTCAATATGGCTGCCAAAAATGGTATTTCAAATATTTGCCCATGTAAACTTGCAATTAATGAAACAATAGCTTTAATAATATCATGTGTAAAACCAATCCGCAATAGGTAAGACCATTAATAACATAAATATAACATAATAAAATATTCAAAATGGCTGCCATAATATTTCAAACTGGCCACCATAAAATTCAAACTGGCTGCTGTTGGCTATCTCGTGCATGTTTAAGATTTATGAATAACAATTTGGAAAATTAACTGATCTGTTCAAACCATATAAACCAAATTACCCATTTGTAATCAATATCAAGAAATTTAAGACCATGAAGAACTTAAATATATTCAAAATGGCCATTTAAAAATGGCTACCATGAGTGAGTTTTTGATTGTGTTCGTAATAGCCGTTCAAAAGTTTACACTCTTGATCAAATTAAAATCATGTGCATACAATGAATATGCATTCTAATCCAAGTGCCCTGTTACACTTCATGATATTATCACAGCCAAATCATGACTGACACTTTGAAATGGCCTGCATGAATCATCCAATTGTATAAATATGGCGTATACTTTTCACACCAATTAACTCAGATCAATTATATGTGCTGTTGTAAACATTTTGATTTTATTCATTATTTACACGGTTCTTCCTCTTTTTTTCAGGTTTTTCTCAAGTTGAAAGCACATACCGCCTGAAGTATTTCCTCAATAATAAAAAAAATCAGTTGAAAAAACAAATTTTCTTGTAAAAAAAGATTTACATTGCTTTTCATACATTTTTGATTCTTTCACCGATCCTACCAACGCCTTGGAGGGTAACACATTCCCGCTCGTTGGTAGACCCATTTTCGCTAGTTTAAGTATTACCGCCTTGTTCTGCTCGATGTTTGCTCATCGAGCCAACACTTCACTGGAATCCAAATAGTGATTCACTTCAAAAAAGAATGTTTCATTAAAGCCGTAATTGAAGTGGATAAATGCGCCAAATGCCTCCAATGCATCTATGGTGGCGTTCCTTTACCAATATGCTATTCCCAGTCTGAGAATCAATTAAGATATTTACCGTTACGCCTCTGAAATCGCCTATAAACCTCATGCAATTCCATTGTTAGCATACGAGGGTGTAACGTAAATCAAATGAATAGCGTGTCAGGGCTCTATGCCAAGATTATCTGAAGGAAGATGACAACTGCCCCCTATAATTTGTACGGCAAGATGTATGCTTCTACGCCAGCAAATTACCTACCAGGCGCCAGATGGAGCTATTCTCAACGTAGTAAGCAGACCGGGGGCCGGCTGACCACGGTTTGTCAAATTTTGAACTCGCTGTTCATTTAACACGTAAGCACATTTTGGTGTCGCTTTTACCTACCAGATACTTGGAGCGTCTTCCCCCATGGAATCCACATCTTCCGTACATAAAAATGGGGGTGTCCTATCTTCCTCTGGATAATCTTTGGCTCTAGCCATCGGCATGTGGTTTTCATCGCAAGTAGATAAAATTTCCAACATTTTCATATTTCTTCACCCAAATCAAGAATTATTTCAAAAGTTATATGATTTTCCCTATAGATACAAGATGGCGGTGGTTTTGTATCAGAAATAAGAAAAAGAAAAAAAAAAAAAAAACAAAAAAAAGGAGTAAATTGTGGCAAATGAGAGAAAATGCGCGAGTAATTTTTATAATCACTGCTTTGTTTTGATGGTGTGAGGTTAGTGATACGATACATTCACATTGTTACAGTGTGTTACACCAATTCGTCCGAATCTCTGTTGAAGATACACCTTTTGGTGTCAAGTTTTGGGCATTTTCCGTGACATTTGTTGAAATGGATAGAAGAAGCAGGCAAAGACGTCGTAAGTAGGCCCTGGCATCTGCAGTGGAGTTGAAGTATGCCATCCAAATGATTGCAAATTTTTGACGTAAACGAGTAGTTATGGTTCAGGCCATGAGAATGGAAAGCTTTTAGAGTTTGCCGTCCGGGACATTGTTTGTGTCGCTGAACGAATGTTTGCATGGAGGCACAATGGTCCACTAGTCTAGTCCAAATTCTGGCGTGTCCGTATGGTCCGTATGTCCGTTTGACTCGGTTATCCTTTTTTTTTTCGTTTTTTAAATTCTCTGCAGGCTACAACGGCTATCGCCCGAATTTTACTTCAAACTTGCTAGGATGATAGAGAGGGGGGCCGCAATATGTGTATCTTTTGGCTGCATTTTTTTGGCATATTCCATGAATTTAAAGTAGGCTATCTGCATATTTTTGCAGACATTTCGGTAACCTTTTGTGAAATTGCTCTGCTGGCTAAATTGCTAATGGCCGATTTTATTAGTTATTTGCATATTTTTCAGACATTTTCGGTTTAACTTTTTGAAATGTCTGCTGGCTAAACGCTAATGCCGATTTGATACGACGATAGTGAGGTGCCGATTATCATGTTGTAGCTTTTGGCTGCATTAGTTCCTATTCATGATTATTAATTAGCTTATTTTGGCCTGTCAAAATGACAACCTTTCCCCTCAAAGCTTTTGTGCAAGTTTTATCTGGAGTTCCGTAACTTAAGTTGTATGATTCAACTTGGTGGAAGGAAGCGGGTTTGAGTTCTTGACCTGATTAGATGTGGGCATATTCGGGCAATTACATATGGCATGTGTCGCCTGAACGAATGTTCATTAGGCACATACTAGTCCAGATTGCTGTGTGTCCGTATGTCCGTCAGTATGTCCGTCCGGATGTCCTTCCGTATGACTCGGTTTAACTTTTTTTAAATGCTCTGCGCTACTACGCTATCCCTGAATTTACTTGCACTTGATAGGATTAGAGTGAGGTGCCGCAGTATTATGTGTAGCTTTTGGCTGCATTATTGCATATTTCATGCAATACGAATTAGCTTATTTTGCCCGGTCAAAATGACAACCCTTCTCCCTCAGGCGTGTGGTAAGTTTCTGGAGTTCCGTAGGTGTACAATGAGGTAACTTGGTGGAGGAAGCCGGGGGGGGGTTTTAAATAGTCTTGACTATATATGTTGGGCATATTTCGAGGCCCAAATTACATATTGCAAATGAGGCTAATTTATATGTCAAAATCAACATAATCAGCACTCTATTTTTAAAACTGTACATCGCATACAAAATTCCATTCCTGCACGAAAACCCATTATGGTGCGCTAATTAATATGCATAATTGCTGTATCACTAAATGGTACATCGATATGCAATATTCCTTAGCTACATGAAAAACTACTATCCATACATCTTGTGTGTGAATCATATGGAGGGGAGGGTGGTGGTTGTTGGGGAGGGGGCAGGGTGGGGTTGTAATGTCGAGGTGGGGTGGTCGGTCTTGGTCGGGGTGGTGTGCATATGGGTAGGGTCGGGGTGGGTTGTCGTCGGAAGGGTGGGGTGCTTCGGGGTATGGTGGGGTTCCATCGGCGAAGGCAGGGTGACCTTATGGGACCTTGGTGACCTTATGTGACCTTGTGCTTCTTGTGACCTTGGTGACTTCGTGACCTTGGTGACTTCGTTTGACCTTGGTGACTTTGTGTTACCTGGTGACTTCGTGTGACCCTTGTCCCCATTCGACCTTAGTAACCACATTTGACCTTGCTGACCTCACAGCACATTTAGCCCTCAAATCGGTGTGCCGGGGGCGGCGGTGACATGCAACGTGTAGGTGGTGGGTGTTGTCCCGGAGGGGGAAGGGTGGGGTGCGTCGGGGAATAGTGGGATGCGTCGGCTGTTGTGACTGGAGACCTCTTGTGACCTTGGTGACCCCATGTGACCCTATGCGACCTCAGTGCCCCATGTGACCCTTGGTGACTTGTTTGTGAACCTTGTGACTTGTGTGACCTTGGTACTTTGTGTGCCTTGGTGACTTTGTGTGACGCTTGGTGACCCCATGTTGACCTTTGTACCCCATGTGATCTTTGTGACCCTATGCGACTTTGTGACCCCAGTTAACATCTTTAAAAAAGATACGAAAAATACAATTGCATGACGGTCGTAATGGCCGGAGCGGATGATGATGGGCTTCACCACGGTGAAAACATAGGGCTTCACCGCAGTTGAAAACAAACACATGTAAAGCCCCAGGGAACCCCGACTCGCGGTGAAAACGAAGGGGTCAAAATCAAAGGTCTGATCAATACGACAAATACAATAATAGATAAAATTCTAACAAATTCAATCAAATCAATAAACAAAATAACAAAATTAAAGGACCGTTCTTTATTTTTAAAGGCCCATCGCGTCAGTTACCAATTAGCCATTCCCTCAGGGTCATCCCAAACCGGGCTGCAAAGTACCACCAATCACAACCCACCAAACCAACAGGTTGCCCGAATCCACACGGGCGGTGACCGCTCTTGTTACTTTTAAAACAAATTGTTCAATGCTTTTTCCACAAAATCAATGTGTGTGGTGACAGGTATATTATTTTGAATATAATTAGAGGGTCTAACATTTCCATGCAGCAAATTTGCTGAAAGTGTTTCAGAAATTATTTTTAGTTTCAAATGATACTGCTTATAATAAAAATGCTAGCCCTCTAATTATAATAAAATATTATATAAAAGAAATTATATAAAAGAAAGCAAATATGTGTCTTTTTCTGTCTGTTTATTAAACAAAATGTCACATGTGATCTTGACTTTAAAACAAGCATTAAGGTGCTTGTTAATGGACTTTGTGTTAAGGAATATTTGGCGAAACGAAACAAAAAAAGCGAAAAACAACTCCCTTGGGATTAACGCTTTATTCCGTTATACACGTTTAGGCATTCAATGACGGAATAAAGCGTGTATCCCAATGGGAGTTCTGTTTCGTTTTCGTTTCGCAAAATACATAAGTCCAGCATGAGCTAGCACTTTTTTATTAAAATGTACAGAAACATCTCGCCAACGGCTACGTCGTCGTCGAGGTCTGTGATGACTTCAGAAACCGTTTGAAAAGAGGTTGTTTTTTTTTTTCTCCTCTTGTCAAATGACACTCATACTCTCCTCATGTTTTCTTTTCAGGATGTTGCAATCTTTAAATACTTCCCTGAACTAGTGTCTACACTAACTTCTGACCA
>JAMKCH010037122.1:0-27937 GCA_023653785.1 Ophioderma brevispina
CTATATCTAATAATCTCTCTATATCATATCTATCTCTCTTCTCTCTATATACGATTATCTGTACATATGTTCACTGTAATGAATTCCTGTGTAGAGTCATGTGTCTGTGTTGTTGTTTGGGACGCATTGTTGGGGGAACAGTCCACTTGGCGGCCATTTTGGCTCATTTTGCGGCCATTTTGAATTTCACTTTATATTTCAAACATGTGAATAAAATTATTTAGGGTACAGATGTATTCTTATCATCTACAAACTCATTGAACCTCTCGACATTCGTTTATATACCGCTTTGTTTTTAATGCATTTTAGTAAAAAACTCTATTTCGCGTTCCGGGCAGCCATTTTGGACGCCGTCTTGAATTTAATAAAATATGTGAATGAAATTGTTTAGGCACAGATGTAGTTATTATCACCTAAGACTTTCATCTCATTGGATCTTCTTGACATTACGTTCTTAATAACTTGTTTTATACGTTTTTAGTGAAAATGCTATCTGGGCGGCCATTTTGGGACGCCATTTGATTTAAAACATGTGAATGAAATTATTTAGGCACAGATATGTTAATTATGATCTAATATGTTGATCCCGTTAATTTTCCTTCACAATTAAGTTTTTTATATCTTGTTTTAATTCATTTTAGTGAAAAACCCCTATTTTGGCGGCCATATTGGACGCCATCTTGAATAACCCCTTGGGAGGGCCACTTTAAAAATTTTGGGAACATCATGATTATGTTTTGGGGTCATAAAAGGAACCTAAAAAAATTGGTTTGGTTTAGTTCTGGGGGGGGGGGGTGCAAAGGAGGTGGTCCTAGCTCCCCTAGTAACAAAATTGTACACCACAATTTTTATAATCACGTTTAATATTTAAGTCTGAAAAAAATCTTTCAAATGACTATTTGTTTTGAATTTTGCGCGAAGCGCACTAAAAAAAATTATTTTCAATCATTTCACAATTTCAATCACCGTAGAAATAAGGGTTTAAGCTGCTGCTTTCAAAGCTAGGGGCATTCAGTGATAGAGAATGTGCTAAAAAAGGTTCTTGGGTGAAAGGCAGCCAAAATGTCCATAAATAAGGGGGATTTTTGGTGTGGAATTTGCTAATATTTAAAAAGGGTGTCTTTGGGTGAACATTTGGAGCTAGGGGCATTCGCTGATAGAGAATGTGCCAAAATGGGTTATTGGGTGCAAGTCATCGATTGCCCATAAATAAGGGAGATTTTTGGTGGAAATTTGCTATTTTTTTTAAAGAGGGTATTTGGGTGAAATTTGGTAAACTTTGCTAAAAGTAAGGTCTGGTGTAAAATTCTTCCAAGAGAGCTTCCCTGATTTCCCCTTTTTCTATGAACTTCGTTGAGTAGCCCTATCCTCCACCCCAGATAAACGACCTGGTGTTCTTTCGGAAGTGGCATGATGGCGATTCCTTGGCCATGGTTGGCTTTCACCTAAATTAATTGCGTAAGATGCTCACTGGCTTCAATAGCTCATACCTTGAGATTAGGGGGCCTAATCTTGACACCATCTTCTGCCTAACACTTTGAGGCATATTAAGGGCAAATACTAAATAAGAAACGTGGAGAAACATTAGTATGTCTATGAGTTTTTGCATTATCGAAGACTGATCACCCGGTTTAGTGACGCTCCCATTCAATCAGCTAGCGGTTGCCCGCGCTTAGTTCTGCTTAATCTCTTAATGACTTTTTTCCATGGGTATATTCATTTATTATCTGTGGTGACTTTGGAGATGTTTTATTCTAAACCAAGGAAACTTTTAAAGTCTCCGTGGAGACTTAAAAAGTTTCCATGGACACTTTTAAAGTCTCCGTGGAGACTTAAAAAGTTTCCATGGACACTTTTAAAGTCCTCCATGGAAACTTTTAAAGTCTCCATGGTGTCTTTGCGATTTTGGATTTCTTTCCTGTGCAACATGTGGGACCTTTGCTTTTTTTGCTTCCATTCTCCCTTTTGAGGTAAGTGTTAATCAGCCGTTACGGAAGCCGTGCTGATCTTGTCGAGTATATGATCAATGTGAGGAGAGACTATTGAGCAGCATTGATTTGTATATTTTAGAGGCCATTGGAGCGATTGTAATACCCCTCTATTTCCGAGTAGCTGAGATTACCTTTCTTTGCAGATGCAGCATGTTAGTTGACCTTGAAAGGCAGCTAGTTTATTTCCTTTGTTGGTCTCAGATGAAAATTTAGCAACAGTTATTATAGAATTCCAGAAGGAGAATTTATAAGCTGTGGAATATTGTGGCCCATGCCTTCTTGGAGAATTCTCAGCTTGTTCGACCGTTTGAAGTCCCTCATGGTGAAAAGCCCAGTCCTGATGAGCAGTCTGTATCACCTTATGATTGAAGGAATCGTAAAGATTTTCGTCAGATTCACTGAAAGGGCGAAAAAGCAGGCTGAAGTACCTAAAAAAAACCGTGTCTCCTGGTGCTGTTTAGTGATATCGCCATTGATACGGGATAACATGGCTGTTTTGTTGCAGTCCAAGATTTATACAAGCTTGGGAAGACAATTTTGATTTTATGTTCTGACCTTGGGTATGTCTCACAACATAAACGCTGAAAATAGCATAGAAACAGCGGTCCCAATAGACGTTCCATCCACCACTGGTGAGTGCCAAATTGTGTAAACGTTTTCCTTTCCTATGGAGTGTGAAACTGCCCCGATAGATATGTGCGATTTTCCGTATGAAATACGGTTTTACACAATTGGCACTAGACGAGGACCCAAGTGGTCAAAGAACGAGAGCAATGACCCTTTGTGACCCCTAAATGACCTTTAATTCTTCCCTCTGTTACCTCAAACCCCCTTGTTTCAATTTATAAAATCATACCAAGTATGAATGAGCCATCACTGCACTAAAAAGCTCCAGTTGAAAAAGTTAGTAAATCCAAAGTTTTAAAAAGTGCAACCAAAAGATGTAACTAAAGGCTGGTAATTTCTGTAAGGGAGTCTAACTTTAATTTTTAATTTGAAAGTTAAAATTATTTGAAGGGGGGGGGTGGTTTTACCACCCCCCTTCAGGTTTTTTTCCCACGGCTTGCTAAAAGCTCCCCTTTTTTGGTGCCAAATATTAATGTATTGTCAATTGACATGTTCCACTCCTTTTAATCCAAAAACAAACCATCCACCGGGGTATAGGTCAGATACAGGGTGATCCCAAAGTGATGGATGGGGGGGGGGGGGGTTGGTAACCACCCCCCCCCCCTCCGGAAGAGAAGTACCAACATGCTAACACAACACAGGAAATCCACAGACACTTGGATTTGGTACCAATAGATTAGCTATGGGGTCCTCCTCTTTCTATTTGATACCAAATGAGTACCAACATTCCTAGCATTACATAAATGAACGTCATAAAGCAGCGTAATCAAGCAAACTGCCATTTCCTAGACAACAGTGAAAATTCAATTTTTCGTCCAAAAAGGTTAGGAAAATCAGATTTTCATGCGGTTTTTGCTCTACTTGATGGGAAATGACTAGTTTTTATCTAATGACAAGCATTTTAGAGCTATAATAATGTGTTTGATCGCTAAAATTGCCAAATAATATATCAATTTTTTAAAATCAATTTTCCACTATATTCAGTATTTTTGTACGTTCCTCACATAGACGTCATGGTGACGTCATCATGGGGATGTTAGTACTGTATTTTGGTACCAGAAAGAAGAAACCTAAGCTATCCATTGTACCAAAATTTACAGAATCGGGTGTTCAGTAACGAAAATCACAGTAGGGGGGTGGGTAAATCGCACCCCCCCCCCTTCGGCAAATTTTGTTAGCAAAAAATGGCTCCGGTAGACAGGTTAAACCAGGGTTAGTCCTACATGCGTGGACCTTTTTTCCTTTCAAAACTCTGAAATGTGCGTGACAGGTGAAAAATCCTCACATGATGGGCCTCCGTCCCATCCATGAGATTTTCATCGCCAGTTACATAAAACTTTCAAGGTATTTTGAAAGGAAAAAGGTCCCCTCATGTAGGACTAGCCCTAGTTTAACGAGGGACGAGAAGTTCACTCCCTTACAAGACAGCCTAAATGTTGGAACACATGATTCATGCTGACATAACGTCTTTCCGAATGCATCCAACGACCTAAAGAAATGCAACCCAGTGTAAAGAGTTGCGGAACGAGTGTATCTATACATACCAAGCAATAAAAACAAAAGAAAACAAACAAAAAACCGTGTCAGGTATCATTTAAAAATTTATTTGGCAGTATTCAAATTTACAGTCAGTTTTCAAAATGGTGTTTCGATAATAAAATGATTTACAAAATGTACAAATTTGCAAATAATCAGTGAGCGTGAAAAAACTTACAAATAGTTTTTTTCACAGAGAAAAAGATTGAATTGAACGCCTAATATCTCCATTTGCGTTATTGGGAAATGATGCTCTGTTAATGGCAAACATAATTGAAGAGCATTTTTCCAAAATTCGCTCATTCCATTCAGACATATTGGAGATAATTTTAGGCAATTCCCTAGCTTATTGCAAGCTAAATTAACATTTTCAAAATTTGGTGACCAGAATTTTTTTCTGTATGAATAATACAGTTAGAGTACATTAAAATGCCCAGCACAAGATGCGGCATAGCGGTTATAGCTGTAGTAGGCCAAACCGGTACCAGTACTTATCTTTACTGTCGGGTATCCATGTCGTCGTAGGAAAAACGCGGGTGTTTTCCTCAATAAATTTCGCAAATTTAATTTTTCGTGCCAAAAAAAAAACAGGTACTTTTTTCATTTGGAAAGCTTCGCGAAATTTTGAAAAGGTGGGAGTAGGGGTAGTCGCAAGAAAAACCGTATAGTTAAAGTTATCTGTTGCTGTGATTTCGGAAGGGATTCCATCTAAAAGATCAAGCATTCACATCTTCAGCTGACGACATAGCTTATACTGATATTATCTTGCTCATGTCGTCATTGTGTTCGTGGACTTACGTGACTAAAGTTTGTTTCTGTTGAAAAGGGTGGTAAATTAAAAATCACTTCCAAGGATTTTGTGAAAAAAGGGGGTATATTTTTGCCCTAAATCGCGATTTCACAAAAAAGGAGCATTTTTAAAACCAAAAAAAACGCAAAGGCGGCATTTCAATTCCTACGAACGCGCATGGGTACGACAGTAAGAGGAGTGACGGTACCGGGAGGCCAAATGAAGTGAAATGATGTGGACATAGTGAATTGCTACATTTGTAGCCCAAGTGCCATTTGAGAAAATAGTTTAAGTCTTTCAGCATCAATCATGGAACTTGTAACTTTCTTAAGGAACTAGTGTATTTTCAACATTTCAGCACTTTAGAAGCATGCACTAATTTCAGCCTTAAAGAGACAGGTTAGTTGATGTTTAATCTATGGGCTTGATGCAAAAACAATTCTCCATGTCAGAAAGTACCGGGAGTTATGGCTAGGTCAAGATTGGCAGTCCCCTTAAGGGTTTGTTTTACAGCAGGTACCTTTTCAGTCTATTGGGATGAAAAATGAAGAGTACAAGTTTTTACTCATTTGTAATCTTTTATTCTCAATAGGTCAATACAAATTGTGCAAAATTTTGAGGCATCAAGTGTCCAGAGGTCTGTTACTGTAAATTAGTCTACATAATGTGCATACTATGTCATGTCTGAGTGACAATTGTCAAAACACGATAAACTGGTAGAAATGTAGGTAAATAGGACATACGTATGAGTTCTTACAATAGGGTTAAGCACAAGTTTGGGAACGGGCCCAGATGGATTTCATGCGCAAATAGAAAAATACCACGGTTTCTTTGTACACATTTTGGTAGAAGACATTGTATGGAAGCATGACTGCTATTGTGATGTGATACCAGGAATGGGCATTGATGCATGTTGACCTCGTTGCCTCATGCGAATCAGGTGTGGGTTCGAGCCCCATGTTGCCAAGGTGTTTCACTGGGCAAGGCACTTACCCACTTGTCATCTCCTCCACCCAAGAGTATAAATGGGTGTCGGCATATGTTGGGAATGTAACCAGCGCACTGTGCGAGAGTGGCGGCGAACCCCCAACACGGCAACAATATATGATGGAGTTTGGCCCAAACGCCAAGGACAGAGAGATGGACACTCTGCTTAGGGCGCACCATTTACAGTATAGGAATGGTGGACTAATTTTTTTATTATGAGGTGAGGACTAAACGGTGCTTTTCAAGAAGATAAGTTTTCATTTGGTAATGTGAAATTTCCAAACAATTTCAGTGCGCAGGTAGAAACTATGGGCATATTTAAGGGTGCAATGAGGGGTTCCGACTATACTGATTTTTGTCCACTGATGTACAGCTTTATGAAAAAAATCTGCCTCTGAAGAATAAGCCAAGAATAACTTTAGTACAAAAAATTGTAAAATTCTAAGTTCCTAAAGGAGCAAATTGCAAATTCAGTTCCATGTTTATATTGAAACATAAGTACATAGAAATCACCTTTGTCTCACATTTCTGTAGCCAAAAAAAAATAGTAATAATCTATGAGTTAAATGAAACCATACATATGACAAGAAAAAATAGGATGCTTGAAATCTCTTGTTGCAATTTAATCACCAGAGGTCATTTGCTAATGGATCTATTTTTTGAATAGAATGCAAAATGTGCCTATCCCATCAGGTACCCTGATTGCAAAAACAACCCAATGTGCAAATCATGACTATTTATACGCTTTCCAGCACCAAAGTACAAAGAACGTGGGCTATACATGTAAGCTTTCCAGTGTGCACTGCAATTATTGGCGTGTAGTACTTCAGACTTCAGCTAGATAAGTATAGTTGCTTTGAGATACACTGCTAGTGTTTAAATTTCAGGTCTATAATGCAAATGTTTCAAGGAAAAAGTCATTTTATTCCTGTTTGCCCTTAACTTACTACTTTCAAGTCCTGGTCCTTTATGGATTATAGAGGCACTATGCTTGACCCGGCCAGTTTGATGCAGTGAGAGGGCATCCAGAATGGTAACAGTTTTTAAAAAAAATGCAGTTCCCCAGAACGCTAGTGTCGTCTACAATTGATGTTTGTGAATGGGTCAAAGGTCTCATAGGCCATCAGAGGTCATCTTGGACCCCAATGAGTGAAGATGCATAACAAAGCCAGTAATAAAACGTGCAGGTGTGTGAGTGAAGATTCCAAAAGGCCAATAGCAAAAATTGACCAATCAGTTAACTACATACATGATTTACATTTTGAAAAAACAATCTTACTTCAATCAATGGGTTACCCAAAATCATACTTCCACTCATAGCCTCGAATGCAGTATTACAATCCACTATTTTTTTCTTCCAACAAAAGGTGCTCGTTCCAATAGATGAGGTGGACTCAAGTTTACAAACACAAGTTAGCACTAGTTCTACGCATGTTAGAGGTGCGAGCAATATTGCCCATACAGTTACTAGTGTGGTTGGTGTGTATTCTCGTTGGATTTTCATGCTAAATTGATTTTGTTGCTGTTGTGTTTCAATAGGACTGAAAATGTCACAAAATGATGGGGTGCAAATTTGCGGACTGATGCCCCCTCATGCAAGGGGGGAAATGTTAGTACAGGGAAAAATTTAAAATAAGTCAAATTGTGGTTTTAATGTGCACTACCTCGTTCCCTTCACGCTCATAAGCATTAGAAAAAGTATATATTTGCAATAGGTTCCGACCTTTAGTTAAAGCGGTATAGCCCCATAAGTGGTTTCAAGGTCACCCTGGGGGTAAATGCTCCGATGTTGTTGGAAGTGTGTCATGATGCCTTGTGTCATACTGAAACAGAAAATGCATTTTACATTGATTTTTTGATACTCACCATAGCGACATTCCAGGAAAGTATCATGGTACCCCCATAGACCATGGAAGACCCTTGCGACATTTTTCTAAGTAATTAGCGAACCAATGCACACCTGCAAAATAAGACATTTTTGGATCCTGAGACAATACAAACAACTTATCACCAGTTTCAACAAATCTTGAGCAGTTGGGTACAATTTTACCCCAGGATGACCTTGAACCATTATGGGCTATATCTCCTAACTAAGGTCGGAACCTAAGCAAATATATACTTTTTTTAAATCCTTATAAGGAGAAGAAAATGCTTAATGTGACATTAAAACACAATTTGACGCGTTTTAAAAATTTCCCTGTAGTACATTTCCCCCCTTGAGAAGGGGGCAGCATTTCCGAAAATTGACCCCATCATTTTCTGACTTTCTGGTTCCCGACTGAATGAAAAACAGCAAGAAAACAACTTAGCACCAAAATCCTACGGGAAATGTTTCATTGACATACCACCCACACTATACAGCATTCAATAGCCTTATCACGCCTAATGAGCGCGAATTTTAAAAGCACAAGCCCTGCGATTCTTCACGCATACTGCCGGGTAGTGCTCTGTTTGTCGCCCGCGTTGACGTCACATGTCACTCATCTATATTAACAGTCCCATTTCAAATCCATTCAACTTTCCTGATATAGCCTTATAAAACTGAATAAACATCATGGCATCTGTTGAGAGTACATGCAGTATAACACACATATCTGCCTCATTGCTGTCCATTTTAAGGCGTTATATCTGATTTGCCGTGCTATCTCTAAGAGCCTACAATGGTGGGCTTTATAACTCATATTCCCAACAATTTGTTTTTTTGATACGTCTTTAACACATTTTAAAGGCCGACTCGGATTTCAAAAATATTTCATATCGATTGAGCTTAGCTATTTCACATTGTAATCAGTAGTGGGCAAACATTATGTACATGTAAGAAACATGATTTGTTAGATAATTGAGTGTGTTACCCTCGTGAAATCTAAGAGTCAGCGTCAAGTAATTGAATTTTTGTTGTAATAACTATAGTAACATGGACATCCGCTAGCAGGCGGGTGACACTGTGTACAAATGCCCCTAGACGATTCGCAGGCATAGTAATGCAGTAAGATGAATCTTGAAAAGAGCCCCCCCCCAAAATGTTTAATAATCGCCAGTTGAAAATATCTCATACCACCTTAACGAAGAGTGTAAATGCATATGTAGGCCCTTATCGTAATTTCATAAAACTGATAAATCCCAACCCTAAACTTTGATGGCCTTCTTTAATACATTTAGAAAAAAATTACTTTCAACATTTAAAAATCATTTTTTAGCTTTTCTTTTCAGGATTAATATCATTGCCATAGTAAGAGCGCCACCATGTACGATAAGTTAACCTGATTATTTATACAGTATAACGTAATCGGGAATACGTAGCGGAACAGCGCCACGTACAACCAGCGATCCATAAGTAACGTATTTCATGCAGATCATTGTGCAGTATGCATCCACTTCGTTGATCGAGTGGCCTATCCCGATTTATTTAGATCCCTGATTCCTAGCCTCGTCCACAGGAAAAACCTGTGCTTGTGTAACGCTCTCTATTTGAAAACCGATTAACCATTGTTGAATGTGATCAGCAAACTAATTCCTGAGTCCAATATTGATTTTTAGATATAGCCAACAAGGAGAAATGTGATGTGCTTCTGGGAAAACCCGTCGCATGTCGCACAGTACAGGTTTGAAAAAAATAAAGAAAATCCCTAAAATCTTTGTTATGTGTTGTACTTAATTTTTTGTCAGATTGTATAAGGCATAACTTTTGTTATGTTGTAATCATAGAAGAAAGAAAAAGTTATGGAAACTTTATATTGCAAACTTTGCTGATAAGTAAAAATCAAATATAATGTTTGCACCATGTGGCGGTTTTTTCCCAGATCGCATCACAAATGTCATTGGTTCCTATTGTTTTTTGCCACCCTTCAAATGATTATATCTTTGGAATTGTCAATTTTAATTAGGGTTTTTTTTAAAATTTTAAAGGTGTCGTTTAGAGTTGTAATACAGTTTTACATGGAAAAGTAAAAATTGAATCTGACCGACTTCAGACTCATTTTACTTGACACATCCGCATATTGCTTGAAATTATTACCCGGGAGCAAGGGGGGGGGGGGGGTGGGGGACTGTGTTTAAAGATGATGTTAATTATAATTAATTTGTTAGTTATATTTCCATTGCGAACCATATCCAGCAGTCTGGGAATACCCTGGTGCTCCTTCCATAAAAGGAATTGAATTCTTCCACAACTCACACTACATGGCTGCATCCACAGCTCCATGAAAATAGCATCCTTACTATAGTGCTTTTACCTTCCTCGAATCAGTGACATCAGTGTGTATGCAAGAGTTGGCATTAAATCGGGGCCTTACTTAACGTACTGCGTACGCACGACGCTTGTTAAGGGGGTGCGCAAATAATACACGCAAAACAGCTTCGAATGCATTACCGACTCAAGGACGGTAAATGCCTGAATGGGTCTATTTTGACACTTTTTACATGGACAGATTTAATCTCTCGCTTGTTCAAAGTCAAACATATTCTTTAATTTGTCAACATAACTGGGTTATTTTTGCACACTTAGCTTTGAGGCTAGCAATCTGCTAACTAATAAGGGGAATAAGGTTTGAGTTTGGGAACCGGCACTCTTTTCGACGACAATGCAACACGAGCATAACCATTATTTTAAGTGAAGAACCGAGGCCGAGGCCGGTCTTCCACGCAAAAAAATGGGCGGTTTCAATTCGTCGTAAGAGAGTACCGGGTCCCAACATCATACTTTATTGCTCATTCTTAAACAGCAATTATCATTTAAGGTCAGAACTTTAACCCAATGTCCAATACTTACGGCTTACATTATCAACAAGAAAGGACTGCCATCACGCAGTGACAAATCGAACAACCCGCTGGAACGCAACGATCATACGCAAGGAGAAAAACCCCGTCAATGTTTGGCCGGCGCGCGCGAAAGTAGCAAACAACAATATGACTGATCGCTTCAACCTAAAACTAACTTCAGATACGCAGCGCGTACTACCTGGGGTCAATAATCGAATTGAACCCAGGCATCAGCCATTGAAATTGGCTTAGATTTTCACAGCTGTTTAAGACTTTGCAATTGTGATGTTAAGTTTTCTGTAATTTGCATGCATGCATGGCATGATTTTTTGGTATTTTTTTAGTGGTTGTTTAGAGGGATAGAACATTCAGGAAAAACTGCATTTGAAATACCCCTTTCATTGGTAGTCCGATGCCCAGAATTCCTATAGTCAAACCATATTTTACATTATACAGAGTATAACATGTTTTTTGAAATTCAGTTTCCCCATTCATACAAAGTCTGGATTCAAGAAAATCAACCAAAATATTGTTAAACATAATGCAGAAAAAAACAACCCTCTGAAAGAATGTCCAATGAAAAAGTCTACAAAGCCACTTCTTTTATATTACACCATTAAAATTATGGGCATTAAATAACCTAGCCATATTATTAAAATAGTAGAATACACAAACTTCATCCCAACTAACTGAACATTATTATATCCTTTGCAACATAAATCAAATACAAATGTTTTGTTTTTAGTTTAAATGTGCAAGAGAGATTTTGGGGCACCATATATTGGTCATATGTTAGTGATTTCATTAGATGACCCCCCCATAGCTTTCTTACCTTGTCTTTGGTTACAGAAATGCCTTGAAAGTGAAAAAACAAATGCGATTTTTCTTTCGCTTAATTCCATATAAAACATAGGCTGACTTTTGTATTTGCTCCTATACGAAATTAGAAATTGCACAATTTTGTACAAAAAATATTTTTCAGCTTCTCCTTTCCCATGGGGACATTTCTGATAGAAAGCTATATTAAAGTGCAAAAATTTTCACAGTTTTTTTAGGACACCTGTGATGAAATCTCTCTTTGCACTTTCAAGCCATGGGAATCGGCCAGTTGCACGCCATGCGTGGCGAACTTGAGACGCCACATTTTCATTAAAAACCGACACCTGAAATCGCATTTCCTTGATTTAACCATCCTTCTTTGCTTTTTTTTTTCCTTGACTTGTGTTTTGTTTGATCCTAATAAGCAAAACTCCATTCTTGGAGGTGGTGATGTGGGTTATCACATCAATTATTCAATATATTTATAAAAATTAATACCTTTGCTTCAGACCATCAAAACTCCCATTCTGGACCCCAAAGACTTTGTATGTAAATGGTTTAACTCAAGAATTCACAAGTAATACAGATTACATTTACTTAAAAATAATTCGATTTTTTACATTTATGGGGTTACTTTCTACAAACAAAGGGGTGAACCGTTGGAAAAAACATATACTTCTCGGACATAATATGGATTGTTAACATATATATTTGAAGTGTTTATATTCAGGTTAAAAGGCTATTAAAACACTACATAGATCAACATCAATTTGCCCAGAGTGTCATAGCTTAACTAGTACTAGTGCCTACTTCCTAACCTAATGTAAAGTATACTCAATTTTATTTTCAAGTGTATAAACAAAGTGGGGGATAAAAAGAGCGCTTTGAGGTAAATTGCATATAATATGTTAGTTTTCCATTAAATTCATATCATACATCCATTAATCTTGTCTTCATATAACCTGGCGTAGGTGGCAAGAGCACATTTAAATTCACATTGCAAAATTTTGGTGAAAAGTTAGTAATCAATCAACAATACCAAACGATTTACTAACCTTCTCAAAATCAACTTTTCTTCAAGGAAAGGGGTTACTGTCACTGAAATGCAAATTAAAAGATCACATTTTGCATAATTGTTTTGTACCATTTGGTGTAAGGTTCCTGTAAACTTCAAGTTTATGTTCGCTAATCATGATCAACACTGTAATAATATCCAACATTTGGCAAATATGATTCTTGAAAGCAATGATAAATAAAATAAAAATCAGTCTTTTCAAGAGACTATCTATGATGATTGAAGACTAGGTGAGCGGCATTTAGTCTTTACGCAGCCCTGATTGAATCCATTAGTGTATTTACATGCTGGTGGGCTTGAAATAGTTTGTCTGTAGACAAAGATTGCAATGCATTTCCTGAGAGTTCCTTGGCCGTGTCCCCCTAGTTGATCCACCATGCGCTTACGTGTTGGACTTGATTGACATGGCGGGCTAGCCTCGTCGCTTGAATCGTTGTCATCTCGTTTTCCCTCTTACCGGGTCTCGGCTCATTTACTGTCATCCTTGTTGATGCTGCAGCTTGCTTGATCTGAAAAAATAGATAGCAAATTGTTATGCTTGACATCAGAAATAACCATTAGTTTGACAGTCTCAGCTTCATTCTCTCTCTAGAATATAATGTGTGGGCCGCCTTGAACCATACCTACCAGGGTTTTTTTTGATTGCCCATCTCTCGTTGGAAGTGTTGGGAGGAGCCATGGGGTATGACCGATCTGCTCATTTTGGGCATTGGGGATTTTCCAAACGGTAATTTGTGGAAGGCTACGTGCATTTACTATGGCAGTCTCGGTCCCAGTGACATTAAAAAATCATCTCCTAAACCTTTGTTCAAAGGTTCTAGTATATCATGATAAAATTAAGAAAAAATTAATGACTTCAAAATCCGTCGGGGTTAGTGGATTAACCCCTCGCACAGAGTGTACTTTTCCATACGGTCATAGATTAAATATTCGTGACCAGTCCGAGTCCTTTAGTCAGTCTGTGTGGTAACCTGTTCGATATGCAAAGAGCGCCACGTACAACCAGCGATCCATAAGTAACGTATTTCATGCAGATCATTGTGCAGTATGCATCCACTTCGTTGATCGAGTGGCCTATCCCGATTTATTTAGATCCCTGATTCCTAGCCTCGTCCACAGGAAAAACCTGTGCTTGTGTAACGCTCTCTATTTGAAAACCGATTAACCATTGTTGAATGTGATCAGCAAACTAATTCCTGAGTCCAATATTGATTTTTAGATATAGCCAACAAGGAGAAATGTGATGTGCTTCTGGGAAAACCCGTCGCATGTCGCACAGTACAGGTTTGAAAAAAATAAAGAAAATCCCTAAAATCTTTGTTATGTGTTGTACTTAATTTTTTGTCAGATTGTATAAGGCATAACTTTTGTTATGTTGTAATCATAGAAGAAAGAAAAAGTTATGGAAACTTTATATTGCAAACTTTGCTGATAAGTAAAAATCAAATATAATGTTTGCACCATGTGGCGGTTTTTTCCCAGATCGCATCACAAATGTCATTGGTTCCTATTGTTTTTTGCCACCCTTCAAATGATTATATCTTTGGAATTGTCAATTTTAATTAGGGTTTTTTTTAAAATTTTAAAGGTGTCGTTTAGAGTTGTAATACAGTTTTACATGGAAAAGTAAAAATTGAATCTGACCGACTTCAGACTCATTTTACTTGACACATCCGCATATTGCTTGAAATTATTACCCGGGAGCAAGGGGGGGGGGGGGGTGGGGGACTGTGTTTAAAGATGATGTTAATTATAATTAATTTGTTAGTTATATTTCCATTGCGAACCATATCCAGCAGTCTGGGAATACCCTGGTGCTCCTTCCATAAAAGGAATTGAATTCTTCCACAACTCACACTACATGGCTGCATCCACAGCTCCATGAAAATAGCATCCTTACTATAGTGCTTTTACCTTCCTCGAATCAGTGACATCAGTGTGTATGCAAGAGTTGGCATTAAATCGGGGCCTTACTTAACGTACTGCGTACGCACGACGCTTGTTAAGGGGGTGCGCAAATAATACACGCAAAACAGCTTCGAATGCATTACCGACTCAAGGACGGTAAATGCCTGAATGGGTCTATTTTGACACTTTTTACATGGACAGATTTAATCTCTCGCTTGTTCAAAGTCAAACATATTCTTTAATTTGTCAACATAACTGGGTTATTTTTGCACACTTAGCTTTGAGGCTAGCAATCTGCTAACTAATAAGGGGAATAAGGTTTGAGTTTGGGAACCGGCACTCTTTTCGACGACAATGCAACACGAGCATAACCATTATTTTAAGTGAAGAACCGAGGCCGAGGCCGGTCTTCCACGCAAAAAAATGGGCGGTTTCAATTCGTCGTAAGAGAGTACCGGGTCCCAACATCATACTTTATTGCTCATTCTTAAACAGCAATTATCATTTAAGGTCAGAACTTTAACCCAATGTCCAATACTTACGGCTTACATTATCAACAAGAAAGGACTGCCATCACGCAGTGACAAATCGAACAACCCGCTGGAACGCAACGATCATACGCAAGGAGAAAAACCCCGTCAATGTTTGGCCGGCGCGCGCGAAAGTAGCAAACAACAATATGACTGATCGCTTCAACCTAAAACTAACTTCAGATACGCAGCGCGTACTACCTGGGGTCAATAATCGAATTGAACCCAGGCATCAGCCATTGAAATTGGCTTAGATTTTCACAGCTGTTTAAGACTTTGCAATTGTGATGTTAAGTTTTCTGTAATTTGCATGCATGCATGGCATGATTTTTTGGTATTTTTTTAGTGGTTGTTTAGAGGGATAGAACATTCAGGAAAAACTGCATTTGAAATACCCCTTTCATTGGTAGTCCGATGCCCAGAATTCCTATAGTCAAACCATATTTTACATTATACAGAGTATAACATGTTTTTTGAAATTCAGTTTCCCCATTCATACAAAGTCTGGATTCAAGAAAATCAACCAAAATATTGTTAAACATAATGCAGAAAAAAACAACCCTCTGAAAGAATGTCCAATGAAAAAGTCTACAAAGCCACTTCTTTTATATTACACCATTAAAATTATGGGCATTAAATAACCTAGCCATATTATTAAAATAGTAGAATACACAAACTTCATCCCAACTAACTGAACATTATTATATCCTTTGCAACATAAATCAAATACAAATGTTTTGTTTTTAGTTTAAATGTGCAAGAGAGATTTTGGGGCACCATATATTGGTCATATGTTAGTGATTTCATTAGATGACCCCCCCATAGCTTTCTTACCTTGTCTTTGGTTACAGAAATGCCTTGAAAGTGAAAAAACAAATGCGATTTTTCTTTCGCTTAATTCCATATAAAACATAGGCTGACTTTTGTATTTGCTCCTATACGAAATTAGAAATTGCACAATTTTGTACAAAAAATATTTTCAGCTTCTCCTTTCCCATGGGGACATTTCTGATAGAAAGCTATATTAAAGTGCAAAAATTTTCACAGTTTTTTTAGGGACACCTGTGATGAAATCTCTCTTTGCACTTTCAAGCCATGGGAATCGGCCAGTTGCACGCCATGCGTGGCGAACTTGAGACGCCACATTTTCATTAAAAACCGACACCTGAAATCGCATTTCCTTGATTTAACCATCCTTCTTTGCTTTTTTTTTTCCTTGACTTGTGTTTTGTTTGATCCTAATAAGCAAAACTCCATTCTTGGAGGTGGTGATGTGGGTTATCACATCAATTATTCAATATATTTATAAAATTAATACCTTTGCTTCAGACCATCAAAACTCCCATTCTGGACCCCAAAGACTTTGTATGTAAATGGTTTAACTCAAGAATTCACAAGTAATACAGATTACATTTACTTAAAAATAATTCGATTTTTTACATTTATGGGGTTACTTTCTACAAACAAAGGGGTGAACCGTTGGAAAAAACATATACTTCTCGGACATAATATGGATTGTTAACATATATATTTGAAGTGTTTATATTCAGGTTAAAAGGCTATTAAAACACTACATAGATCAACATCAATTTGCCCAGAGTGTCATAGCTTAACTAGTACTAGTGCCTACTTCCTAACCTAATGTAAAGTATACTCAATTTTATTTTCAAGTGTATAAACAAAGTGGGGGATAAAAAGAGCGCTTTGAGGTAAATTGCATATAATATGTTAGTTTTCCATTAAATTCATATCATACATCCATTAATCTTGTCTTCATATAACCTGGCGTAGGTGGCAAGAGCACATTTAAATTCACATTGCAAAATTTTGGTGAAAAGTTAGTAATCAATCAACAATACCAAACGATTTACTAACCTTCTCAAAATCAACTTTTCTTCAAGGAAAGGGGTTACTGTCACTGAAATGCAAATTAAAAGATCACATTTTGCATAATTGTTTTGTACCATTTGGTGTAAGGTTCCTGTAAACTTCAAGTTTATGTTCGCTAATCATGATCAACACTGTAATAATATCCAACATTTGGCAAATATGATTCTTGAAAGCAATGATAAATAAAATAAAAATCAGTCTTTTCAAGAGACTATCTATGATGATTGAAGACTAGGTGAGCGGCATTTAGTCTTTACGCAGCCCTGATTGAATCCATTAGTGTATTTACATGCTGGTGGGCTTGAAATAGTTTGTCTGTAGACAAAGATTGCAATGCATTTCCTGAGAGTTCCTTGGCCGTGTCCCCCTAGTTGATCCACCATGCGCTTACGTGTTGGACTTGATTGACATGGCGGGCTAGCCTCGTCGCTTGAATCGTTGTCATCTCGTTTTCCCTCTTACCGGGTCTCGGCTCATTTACTGTCATCCTTGTTGATGCTGCAGCTTGCTTGATCTGAAAAAATAGATAGCAAATTGTTATGCTTGACATCAGAAATAACCATTAGTTTGACAGTCTCAGCTTCATTCTCTCTCTAGAATATAATGTGTGGGCCGCCTTGAACCATACCTACCAGGGTTTTTTTTGATTGCCCATCTCTCGTTGGAAGTGTTGGGAGGAGCCATGGGGTATGACCGATCTGCTCATTTTGGGCATTGGGGATTTTCCAAACGGTAATTTGTGGAAGGCTACGTGCATTTACTATGGCAGTCTCGGTCCCAGTGACATTAAAAAATCATCTCCTAAACCTTTGTTCAAAGGTTCTAGTATATCATGATAAAATTAAGAAAAAATTAATGACTTCAAAATCCGTCGGGGTTAGTGGATTAACCCCTCGCACAGAGTGTACTTTTCCATACGGTCATAGATTAAATATTCGTGACCAGTCCGAGTCCTTTAGTCAGTCTGTGTGGTAACCTGTTCGATATGCAAAGAGCGCCCTCCTACTGGTAAGTCCTTTGAAACAGACAAGCACCCGAGTTGATCGCCTTTTGAATTTGGCTGTTGCTGTTAGGTTGGCATTTCATACCCCCCCCCCCCCCCCCCCCCCCCGGGAGGAGCCTCCACCATATAATGTTTGCTGTAGGGGATCGCTCACCTCTCAGCCACATGTTACCTTCCCAACATGAATAATGCCATTGCCAATTGTATACCCTAGAGAGGAGTAATTGAGTTAAAACGCCTTACTCAAGGGTGCAACATATTTTGGCGCAGTGTACTCAAACTCACAACCTTTGGCATGTGGGTTCCGGGCACCTTTATCCAACGGACCCCATCTGCCCCACATGACAGCTGATGGGCTATGTGGCCCTTCCAGCTCAGCTGGCAGCCCACAATCAATTATTCAGCTTGGGTAGAGGCTTAGATCAGCTATCTACAGATTATCAAGATATCTACCGCTAACGCAATCGGAACCATTTTTCTTTTGTAACACTCACCGAATGAAAAGGCGAACTCGTATTTACTCGATGCGTAAAATATGTCCCCGCCGAATACGCGATCACTAAATGACAACTAAAAACTGCACCTTCCACCCTTAATTTTGGCCATCACTATCTCGCCAAAAATAATGGTTTACTCAGAAAATGACTCAAAAAATCTTAAAATTCAGCATGCAAAATCCCTGAAATTCACTTATTTAGTAAAAATAGGATAAGTTACTCCATTTGGCAACACTATTTTTGAAAGTCCTGTGATCCACAATTTAAATTTGGGACCCATACAGGGTCTGGAAAGGTCGAAACATTGAACTTTACGTATTTTCACATTTTCCAAGAACTGTAAACAGGCTGGCAACCCAAAAATGACCCAGCATGTAACTAGAACAATGAACGTAAATATAACCCAGACCCTAAGATTCTCCCGAAACGGCCGTACCCAAATCTAGGTGGCCCAAAGTATTAGAATGAGCATATACGCACTTCTTAACATAGTTTTGGGCACACCATATTTGGTTTACGCTCGTCGTATTTGGAAGCCCTTATGCATATTAATGAGACACGCGAGTATTTTTACGTTCGTCACACTCAGTGAGTGAAAACACCACACAACTGCTGCACATGCTATCTCACGGACTCAATATCTTCCTTTCCTAAGCAAACATTAACGTGTCATCGGGAACTTTTGTGCATTAGGATGCGGAATCTTTTTAGAAGCATAGTTTCTTCCATCGATGTTTTTCGGATAATTATTGCAGAAAAATGGCCGATCAACAATGGAACCTGGGAAATTTTGGAACCACTGGTTACATATCCCGTGACGCACAGATTTTTATATGCGGGTGCTTGCGCCTCAGCCACAGTGACGACACGCGCGTGCTTTACGCAGCAACAACCACTGCGCGCTGTGTGGTTGTGAGGAAAACTTTACGGGCCTTGGCTATTCCATAATAACACGCGATTCTCCTCTTGTTTAATCTTCCAGCTCTATGAACTAAGAAACTAAAAAAAAATGCACCCAAACTTTAATCAGGTCGAGAACTTCTCAGCCTCACTTCTTCCACCAAGTTACATCATTCATCGTTACAGAACTCCAGAAAACTTGGTACCCAGCCTTGCGGGAAAAAAAATTTCATAATTATGCAAATTAGTCCTTATTAGAATATTTTACACCCAAAATTCTCATCAGGTTTGAGAACTAATCAACCTGCTTCTTTCCACCAGTTACATCATCATAGCCCTTACAGAACTCCAGATCTTGTACACAATGTTGACATTTCTGTTCAATATTGACCTTTTCCTTGACCTTTTTTCCCTTGACTTTTTCCCGCCTACCCCTGACGACCCAGGGGAGGACCCTGGGGAATGAATTACATGGTGAGTCGGGGGTATCCCCTCCTACAATATCCAAAGTTTGGCTACTCTACACATCCAAAAAAAAGATATGCCCAATGTTTCAGTTAACATTTTTATCACGGACATATGAAGACAGAACACGACACATACGGACGGAGCCCATTTTATAGTCCCCCTCCCGACTTCCGCGGACGGGGACATAAAGCAGGTATGGTAACTCAGAATAAACAGTGTCCACTATGATGTACATTGCTCACTTATGACTTCAAGTTACAAGTTAGGACAGAACTATTCCGTTGAGGGACTTATTCCGTCCGCAACTTGTTGTTTTTTCCAGACCACATATTTTGACTCGTCTCCTAGCGTGCTATTCCATTTATCAATTAATTCATTTATTTAAGTTACAAAGAACAACCTTCGGCCAATTCGGATTGCGTGGCGTCTGTCCACAGGTGCTCGTCCTTGTAAACGCAAAGGTCTTTGGATTTGAATCCTCTGTAGACGCAAATTTTAATTTATTATACTTATATTTTTAGATTGAGGCAGAGTAGGCAATTGCAACAAAGACTGCAAATAAAATAGTGACTATCGGCCCTAATAAGACAGTCAAAAAGGAGTGGTCCTAGAACACAAATTGCGGACGGAATAAGGCCTTTGCAATCTAATCCATGGCTACACTCTTGGAAAAAATTGTTGTAACACTTGTGCTAGTTTTTGAAAAATGTCCCCCATTCTCCCCAAAACAATTTGTTCCTGGTCATGTATCAGCAGCCTTGGCACCCGCCCCAACATTGAGATTATGGGGGGGGGTGGGGAATGGGAGGTCGAATGGAAGATAAGGCTTGCATTGAACAGTGGTTTTGGGTATAGGGACCTACTAGTGATCACTTCGAGCATTTACTGCAATCGTGGTTATGTGTTTCCAACAATTTTTTCCAGATTGTATCTAGATATACATTTCATTTCTAGAAACATCAATAAAACGTTACCTCCAGGTCACTTTAATTAGAAGGATCTTCACCAGGAGAAGCACACCTTATAGTGGTGGTTATGTTTTGGGAGTCATTATTTTAGCCTCACTACACCTGATCAGACATACAGACAGAAAATGGTGCTATTCGCTCCAAGACATTCTCTACCACAGAAGCTTTGGCAGAGTCTATTTTGCCTCAGCTTCAACCAGGATCGTGTTTCTTCTGTAGTGATGAGCTCTTTGCCATTTCTTCATTAAATCACGTTGCAGGCAATTAGACCACATGTGGAGTTTTCCTTTGGGTAGTACACTTGAGTTTGGTGCCTGGGCAATGAATGTCCGTTTATAATGGAAGGCCTTTTCTATGTCTTTGTTTCAGGCATTATTGCTCTAGTTACTGTGGATGATTACAGTGATGAGGTGTCTTTGTGCAAGTTTTGCAAGCTGCCAATGAAATCAAGAATTTTACAGCGTATTGAACATGATTAGAAATCACTTTACTAGGGCTGGTATCGACAGGCTGTATGTATCGACAAGGTTGGCGACAATGCCTTTTCCTGGCCTGTCCGACAACAAAATATCATGGAGGAGCCTTATCACTTTTGTAACAGCCTATTCCAGCAATCAAAATAATTGGTAATTCCACTGCCTATTGACTTGATGGAATCTTGAATCTAAACCATACATTTTTACTGTCACCCCCCAGTAAGCTGGTTTCAATAAGTATTCTAACAAATCTGTGAACATAGTTTTTGTTATGTCCTTAATAAATAGGCCCAATGACCTCAACCGTTGGTCCACTTTTATGTATAATTTGTCTCATCTAAAGTTGAAGGTGACGTCATTATGAGTCTTTGCATTCCCCCTAGCGTCTCGATCATGCCGCTTTATTCGCGTGCGTATCATGCTCTGATTTCCAAGCATAGCGCACGCGATTCTGGGTGCGCAACATAAAGTCGCGTGCGTCACCTTCCACTTAAGATGACACAAACTATAGAAATAGTGTCAACCTAACCTCCCAATGGGCCGGGGCTAGTAAAGTGGTGGAGTTTAAAGATTCAAAGTGGGGTTAATTTGTTTTCCATACATTGCTCAGATCTACACCTTTGTATGCTATGATGTATCATAAAACAACTGAGATTGCCAAATTCAAAATATGATTGTCGACAAATTGTCGCCATCGGGTTTTGATTTACCAACAATTTCCTGACAAAGACAACACAAACCGATATCACAATCTTCGCCCCATTCTCCCCCGAACAACTTGAAACCTGAAATAGTGTTACATGCACAACACACGAACACTGATTGTTTAGGGAAGGGGAGTTTTTTTTAGGTATTAGCAAAAGCTTCAAGCTTGAATTCATACTTTCAAAAATGGCCGAATTTATGCCTGCAAGGGTAAAAGAGTAATTTTCACAAGGTTATCCCCCAACTACTTTTGGTCAGTAGAAATACAAATTGTAGAATCCTGTTTTTTGGGTTAGCAACAAAGTAATGGACTTGTCCTTTGATCTTATAGTATACAAAATACACAACTCAGTCAACATTTTCTTGATAGTGAAAGAGAAAATACCCACAGACGAATTTTTGTTTTCTCTTAAGAAACAAACCTTCTACCCTATGAAAGTCATGCAAGTGTTAGTTGTCAACTTTTAATAGTTATTTTTTACAACTGGACCTCAAGGGATTCAATGACCTTTGACCACTGGCCACAAACTGTGTAAATCTTCTCTGTCCATGGATGTCATGGAGGCAAGTTTAGTGCAAAGTTCCAAACGGGTTCCCATTAGTGTGCGTTTTTTGCGTCTATGACACTTTTCCAAAGGTAGACGCCACTTTGGTCTAGATAGAGTCAAATTTTGCGTCCACAAGGACGCAAAAAAATGGCCAATTAAAACTCCACCAAAATCCAGTTTTATGCTGCTGCACATGTTCACAATAGTGGTATCCATTTTAACTCAAACAAATAATTATTCTGTTAGTATTACAAAACATTAGCAATCTAAAATAAATATAGGTCAATTTGACAAGTATTTACGTCTTTTTTAAAGTACTAACCGCCCAAAGGGTACATGGTACTCCCAAAGTTCTTGGAGTTTAAAGGGTCCATCAGAGTAATTACTTTTTCAATATCCTCGTCCTAGGTTTTGTAATTGGATGTTTATGGATTGTAATTTGCAGTAGTAGTGTAAAAAAACCAAGCATCTAACAGTGCTCAAACACTGTTAAAACTGACAGCAGTAATTGGAAGTTGACCGCACTTTTTCAACCTCAGAGAAACAAATTTGCGTCCAAGTAAGACGCACTATTTGTCAAAACCTAGTGTGAACCCTGTTCCAAATCTGCAAGCACTCATTTTCATTGGTGTCGTGTTTGATCAACAAGTGTCTCTATGACTGAACATGTAAGGGTCATCATTAATCTGTTAACTTTGTCACCTTCGCATATTTACCGGATCCGCGCTTTATCACAATTTTGAGAGTGGTCATCATCTCGTCCGTTTCACTGATTTTATCTCGTCATTGACTATGCCAATTCCCACTTTTGATGGGACATGTCGGCCAAGATCGGAGTACACTTTCAATTTTGCAATAGAGCAGCCAGGCTGGGGTTCAGAACTGATAGATGGACACCAGCCACACCACGCCTTAAAGAGCTCCATTGGCTACCAATTAGTGAGCGGGTTCCTGAAGCTTTTAGCTTCCTTACTGTACAAGGGCATTTCCCTGACAATTGCCATCTCTTACTTTACTTGTCCGAAGACCTCTCTTTGTATATTGCTGGCAGGCCATGATTGCGTCTGCTGATGACAAGACGCGCCTCACTGTTTCCCGCACAAATAGGTCAGTGGGTGACAGGCTTTAAGCAATGCGGCCCCTAGCCAATGGAACTCTTGCCTACTCGTTCGCCACTCCAAGTCCATTGTTACTGTTGTTTAAGACGCTCTAAAATTCATCTATTTCCTAAGAATTGATTGTGTGCTTAAATGTGTTTTTTTTTGTATTGCTCATCACATTATATTTAATTATGCAGCTGTTTTCTTTTTTTTTTTTATTAATTTTAATAGTTTGATGTTAAGTACTTATCTCATAGTAATACAACAGTCTTGTAAAGATGAACCATGTTTTAGGCCTAAATAGGAATTACTTATCTATTGTAAAGCGCTTTGACCTTGTTTTGAGAAGGCGCTATAACAAATGGCCATTTGTATTGTAATTATTGTATTATCCCCTTTTGTAAAAATAGTCAACTCATTATGGTGATAATCAATCCCACTTGAATATGGACAATCACTGGTAAGATTTATGCAAGTCATTCCACACAGAAATGCATGTGATTTCATATGGATACCAAAAAGGACATAAAGTGGCATTCCCTCCTTGCTAAAAGCATCCGACACAGCAATGCTCAAACTCAATTCACCACACAATTCAAAATCCACAGAACCAGGTCATGCATTTCATTAAACTCTTGCAAGATTGTTTTAATTTAAGCAACCAAAGTGGCCATAGAATCTGCTGGTTCAAAAAGAAATTTTGTAGAAAAAGATTGCACACACGTAATAACGACCCAACTCTCTATGCTGATATAGCTCACCATCCCTGTGGATGGCCAGAGCTATACTGTGTATCGGACTATCTGTTCCCTCACAAATTGTTCGACCATTATAGCGCTAGATATGGCCAGACATTTTTCTGAAGTTTTTGTCAAACAAAATGTTGAAGTCAAACCTGCAAAGATTGAAATGCCTTATCGGTTTTACTAAGCAGAGTTGAGAGGAACCTAGTTAAAATGATCACATTCCACAATATTTGAAATAATTGATTAGTTTTAAAACGAACTCGATCCCTTCAATTAAAATGATATGCATACATCATGAAACATTTGTTTATTAATGGCAGAAACAGACAGCACGATCATCTTTTCCTCAAACTACATCAATGCATGCACATATTTTCAAACCTACCTGTCGTGTTCGTTTGAATCGCTCCAATCACTATTGACAAAGAGAACTGACTTTGGTGACGGATTGGGAAGAGAGTTGACCTGAAAAAGCAATTGAAAACCATTGCTCAGTTTAACATCTGCCCAAGTGGTTCATCTGAAAGTAATGCTTCTCCCAATATCACACTGTTAATATTTTCATCAACTATTCATCTGTATTTAACCGATTCTCAGAAATGTAACAGAGTGAGCAGTCCCAGTTCATGAAAATCCCATTTGAACTGACATGAGGCCAAATTTTAGCAGTATCAACCGGTGAAGCTCCGGGAAACGTATTTTCTTACTTGAATTTTCGTGTACCGACCCTCTACAAAATAATTGGTACTTAACACTTGTGTTTTGATACAGTTACACCTTTATCATGAACAACACTTTGATCTCAAAATTGAAAAAAAAATATTTTTTTTTTATTTCTGAAAAGTTCATTTCTGATTCCTTTATGTTTGATTGTGAATTTCTTTTTGTCTGACACAGAGCAAAAGAGCTTCCTCTTTATGCAAAGGATCTACCAACACTCTTGTAGTCCTAGTTCGTGTAAACCAAAGTTTTAAATCCGGTTTTTGTCTCCCACTAAACGGGGTGGCCGGATACAACTCACAGTAGCAATATTACTAACATTTTAAATTCACATTCCTCAAACCCAGTCTTATTTACATCACAAAGCAACAAATACCTGTCCTGGAGAGAGTGAGCATAGATGTCCAACAGTCAGAATGTTACGAGCTCTAATCAGTTGTTCTAAACCTCGCACCCTGTTAACACAAATAAACATGGGGTATGGTTTTTACACCATATAGCAACACTATTTTGATTTGGTTACTCAGACGTATCCTTTAAATATCCAATCAGAGAGATTTCGTATCTGAAGTCATTTTGCAGAAAAGATGTTTTGTGTTCAAACTTTTGTATTAATTTTGTCTCTTTCAGAAAACTGTTTTGTACTTTAAAGTGGGTGCCATTTGGAACTGAGTGTTTTTACCTTTTTACAAAATCAAGGGGGGAAGCAATTATACCACAATTCCAGATCATCAAATTTAATTGCAACTTGCATGATGATAGATTTGTTTTTTGGAATTTAATCTTTTTTTGAAACAGGTCTATCTGTGGTATTTTAGAATATACTTTTGGTTAATACGTTTTGTGATTAACCACCTTTTTCATCGGCCATGGCACATTCTCAAAATGTTAACTACTAAATTATACACTTTTTGTTTGTAGGAATATAATATGTCAAGTATTTCTTCAGATAGTCTCATTTGCGGTGGCACATGTGAACACACCAACTGCTGACCTTTTCACTGTTGTTTGAACAAACGCATACCATCCAATCCATCCCTTGCCAGACAGCATCCGACATCATGGCAATTGCCAATCAGTTGCATTGTCAACCAAGCTGCTGCAAGAATGCCCTCCGAATAACCTTACACCATTCGTTTACTTCTCTCCTCACCAGAAATTAAAGTAATCTTATTTTTTCACTTACCCATGGAAGACGTCACTGATGGCAGGACTTGTGTCGACAGGCACCTGACAATCCCAAGATCCGGAAACACTGCTTCTTTACCTCTCAAAGTCCTACTCCATACTACTGTCCAATTCAGCATTCTGAGTTCCCTAGTCACAGGCTGGTGTCCCTTTGTGGGATAGGGGTTGGTGAGGGTCCGCCGTAGTAACTGGGGCTTGATGGTGATAGCATGACTGGTCTCCCCACGGGAGACGGAATCAAGAGCAGCGATTTCAAATTGCTCCTGGGCTGATACTTACTTTGCCTCTCAATTTTCTGCTGCCCCTTTTCTGTTGTTTAAGAGGACATGGGAAAAGTAATGTCATTTGTTGCATTGCGATGTAAACAAGAGTTTACAAAAATTCTTAACCTGGTCTTTGTTCTTTGGAACACATCTGTCAACTGCGGCAGATTATTAAAAAAATCCTTTGATTGCGTATTTGAGAATAGAATTAGTCTGTGCTCCAGAAAATTCAAAATTATCACATCATATTTAGAATCACTGAATTTTGTACGGCACAACTGTTTTTAAGCTTGGAGGTTCAGTTGTTGCCAAAATTTGTAAAAGGGTGGGGGTAAATCTTTGTCCCTAAAAAGGGTGGGTTTCTAAAAATCGTGGGAGAGCAATATAAAGGGTGGGGGTTGAACACACTTGTAAAAAACGATACATGAATTGAAATTTGATAATTCCATTAAAAAATGTAAATGGTGCATAAAAACACGGAATAATTCCCTGAATTTTGCCAACAATCATACCCTATCACCCGTAAATATAGTTGATTCCCCCAATACATTCACGATGTCAGCCCAGCGCAAAAGCTGCAATTGTTTTTTGAGTCATAGTAATCTGATTTCGTTAACTAATAACAACTACAGTGGCTGCCGACCGGTCGAAATTGGCTGAACCATGGCTAAATTAACGGCTCCGGGGGACCGAATGATTTAACATTTACTAGCTAGGCTGAGAATTTAGCCGATTTCCACCGTTGCTATTGGACCTTAGGGAGGAACTAACAAATTCTGCCTCGGTGCACGGTTGTTGAATTTGGCACACACACACTCCATGCAATGCCTGCAACTGGCGTGAATTGTGGGATATTCTAACAAAGTGTGGTTTCCGACCCTTTTTACTCCCCGACTTTCTGATGGCGCAGCAGCTAATATTTTATATTTAACCTTTAACTGCTATATGCCTGTCTTAAAGTGTTCTAATTACTCAAGTGTGCCGAGGGACAGGACTAATGACTTGTTATATCATACATGTTATGTTTTTCCGGTTTGCCTTTTTTGTATTGCTCCATCATGATATTACACAAAAGAAGTGCTTTTGGGTTTTTAGCCTGGTTGTATACTAAAATGATAGTTGGTTAAATGGGGTTGTCAGATTCAGAGGGCTAGAGCCCAGTCAATTTTTTATTATTTTAAGTTAAAGAGCTCTATCTCATGATTCAAGTGGGGTAAGTGACTTGGTTCGCAAGGTATGAACTGAGCCTTTGGCTTTAAAGTTGATTTTACTTTGGACTGTTTCATTTCTTGAATTTCTTTAAACATCTCCTTAAAAAAAATTTTACTTTTTTATTTACACACACTGTACATTTATTACAGTTTCTTAAAAGGGCTGTCAGACGGCAGAGCTCTGTCAATTTTTTCATGAAAACTTCATTTTTAAATGTGCGCTCTATCTCATG
>JAMKCH010037123.1:0-14365 GCA_023653785.1 Ophioderma brevispina
AGATGTACCAATCACTTAAAAGTACAGGAAAAGCATTTGCTGACAAAACTTGAATACATAAAAAGCATCGGATATGGTTGTTGGCTCGACCCTGCACTCGTTCTAGTTGAATGTCATGATTCGTTCGATAGTGTCAAATATGAAAAACACTGCTCGTAACTAAATCAAATGCCTATGGAGGCGTTATAGTAATAGCTAGCATTCAACACCATCGAACACGTCAAAACTTTTAATGCCAAGCTTATTTTGACGAGGTTAATCACTAGGTAATACCGTAGGATATGTAAAACACCCTGAAGATATTCCAATTCTTTTTCATTGATGATAACAGCACTAAAGGTTTAAGTCAGGTATGGAATTCTCTCCCCAGGTGAGGCCGGAGAAATTGTTCTAAAAGTGCAGATTAACGCAAAACATGTGACTGTGGCATTCATTCCAGGTTCGATTCCTTATCTTCAGATCTTGTTTTTATTCTACAAATGGAGACTCACGCAATTCAAGATCAAGTGATTTACAGGTGTGGCAGGGATATGGTTCCGCCGAACTTATAGTCTACAACGGTGAAGAATTGGTCACTCGATTCAGTTGATCTTCACGCAACATTAGCTTCACCTTTATCCGTTGTCGTGTAAGGCGTCCGGCTATGGCTCAGAGCGGAGAGTATACCCTAAGACCTGTGCCTCTTAACCCTCGTGGGACCAGCTGCAGTTTTTTTAGGAACCAACTGTGACGTAAAATTTCAACCTTTTAGCTTGTACAAAAATGGGAAATTATTGCATTTTTTTCAACATGACTATTGGTGTTTACAAAACCGAAGGTAAAGCAACTGATGACTCTGTTTTGCTTAGACCAAGCCATGAAATATAGAAAGGATGAGCCTTAAAACACTTAGATCCTTGGAGTACGGCGGGAAAAGGCACTTCTGATCCATTTTGGAGAAAGTAATATGTCACCTATTCATTACCAGTATTGCAGCGGACAGTTTCATTGTCCAGGTTGAGGTACACATTTGCCCTGGAGATATCGCTATCTGAAATAGGGACATTCTTCAGGCCCTACGCAATGAACTGATGGTTTACAGAAAGCTACCTTGCCAGAGTTCCATCTCTCTGTCCTTGGTATTGGGACCAGATTTTTCTAATTTCAATGCTGTGGGGGTTCGCCACTCCCCACAGCGAGTCCGTTTTTACTTTCCCAGTATTCATATTCCTGGGTGGGAGCATTAATCAAGACGCAACACAATGGACCACAGCAGGATCGAGCTACAACAATTGGGTGTGGTTCGGGCGTTTATCCACTGGATCACATGTGCCCTCTATGTGATTAATGACAGCAAGCAGATATCATGCAATAGGCGCCTCCTTTTGGTATATTACTTTATGTACCTTTAAAAATTGATATTTATGGATTCATTTTATTCAAGAACAATTGATAGCAATAAAGTTGTCAAGATGAATATCGCTACAATTTCCAGATATAACATTCACGAGACAGAACTTTTCTGAGTACAAAATATAAAAATACTTTGGCTAAACTTCAACTTATATCAGCATGATTCAGAAAAAGTAGTTAGGAGAAAATTGATGATTTTTTATATCGATATTTCATTCCCTCTTGTCAAAGCAAACAGCTGACGACTTGCGTTTAAATGTCTGAAATACCTAGTTCCTTCTAAACGATCTAAATAGTGTGGGTTGGTATGTCAATGAAACAAGTTCCCGTCGGTTTTGCTGCTAAAGTTGATTTTCTTGGGATTTTTCATTCAATAGGACCAGGCAGTCAGAAAATGTGAGGGTGCAAATTTTCGGACTGTTGCCCCTCCTCCGGGAGAAAAAACGTTACTAAGGGACAAATTTAAAATCGAGTCCAATTGTGTTTTAATGTACACTAACATGTTCGTCTCCTTATACGGATTAAAAAAAAAGTATATATTTGCCTAGGTTCGACCTTTAGTTAAAGCGCTATAGCCCGATAATGGTCAAGGTCATCCGGGGGAAAAATTACCCAATGCTCGGATTTTGTTGAAAAGGGTGATAAGTTGTTTGTATTGTCTCCACAGATCCACAAAATTATATTTTACAGGTGTGACATTTGGTTGGGTAATGACATAGCAAAATGTAGCAAGGGTCTACATGGTCTATGGGGGGTCACCCAGAATTTGCCACTGGAGTCGCAATGGTGATATCACCAAACACAGTTAAAAATGATTTTCTGTTTCAGTATGACAAAAGGAATCATTTGACACCCGCACTTTCAAACAAAATCGAAGCACTTTACCCCCAGGGTGACCTTGAACTATTATGGGCTATACCGCTTTAACAAAGGTTGGAACCTATGGCACATATTATACTTATTTTTAATCCGTATGAGGGAGGAACGCATTAGTTTATACATTAAAATCAAAACAATTTGACTTTTGATTTTAAATTTTTCCCTGTCTAAACATTTCCCCCTTGAGGAGGGGGCATCAGTCCGAAATTTTGCACCCCATCATTTTCTGACAGTTAGGCCCTACTGAAACCCAAACAGCATAAAATCAATTTAGCATGAAAATCCTCCGGGAATCACACCAAACCACACTAAAATCATTTCAGCTTGGTGGAAGGAGGAGAGCAAATCTAGGCAAACTCAGCTGAGCCAAGGTCGTCGAGAAAAGATCTGGTGCTGCAACAATGAGGTGTCTTCGTACAAGACGCGCATTGATTCAGTATCTTGTCCGCGGTTGGTGTTCATCTTGAAATCTGTCGGGAATTGCCGTGACGATGATTCCCATACAAAGTGTTCGTAAAGGACACTATTCCGTGATTTGAAAAATATTGAAATTTGGCAGGGGAATAGCTTCAGAGTTGAAGATAAGTCTGTAGAATTCTCATAAGTACCTTGTTCCAACTGAAGAATTGACAGAAAAGGAAGAAAACGGCAGGGTTCCAAGATAGATCTCCATTCCATTACGTGTGGTGAGTAAGTGTCGAACGACGACAGTAATGACTAAAATTTCCGTAGCTTCTGTTCATTATTTAGGTTGCTCTGGTCTTTCATTTGGCAGGGTATGTTAGGATACCTGTATTGTTACATACATGGCAAAAATCGGATTTGTGATTTTTCGAATTTCTGATTTAGCAAACACTGATAGTGTTTTAAGGGCGTGCATTGTAAGGTGAGTTGTCACTCAACAAAGTGGTATACCTGAAATATGGGGTACCTCACGACAACGGAGGAAGAGACTGTCATATCATGTGCTGCAACATGCCAAGAATGCTCGGGGTGCCTGTCATTAACGACAGCAATTTTGAACTTATTAGTTCATACGCCATATAATTAGCTTGGACAAATTCAGCCCAAAGAAGTGCTCTCATTGGCTGGAGTTTTAGGATAAAGTACAGTGTGAGTAAAAAAAATAAGAAATCAAGTAGCTGGTGTAAGACCACAGACTACTTTGGTTCAGCAAGATTTCATGGTTTTAACCTACAACGAAACTTGGAGCTATAGAAAGTTTTGTATCCGCGTTGAAAAAACAGCCGTTGCGTATTGAATTTTAGATTTAATTCCGATTTACAGAAAAATCAGCTTTAGTAGTGCTTGCCAATTTATGGACGCTGAAAGTATACGGTATTTGTGCAAATAATTACCTTAGAGATGCTAAACAAAATATCTAAGCAGTTTCATTATGTTCATGAACTGAGACATTGAAATGGAGTGGTTTTCAATAAAACTGCTCTTTATGATGAACAATGGTAATTTAATTATGATTGAAGTATTTTAATTATAATTATGTGTACACAATAGGACCATTTTTTCAAACTTATATGTTTTGTCGAGAAGAAATCGATACCATCTGAAATTGCATGTGTGAATTATTGCTATAATGTGTTATGGTATACGTCGATGCCAGTCTCTCCGCATGTTATGGATAATCGGCCAAACTGAATTTTCAGGTCTCTCCGCAAAATTGGAACCCATAGTTTTGAACCCAAAGTCCGAAAGACACACCAAAATAAAAATCTTCTGATAGCCTGTTTATTCCTGTAACAACCAAAGCAAACATTGAAGCAAAAAAACGTTTAACCTTTCAAGAAAACATCTTTCGTGAATGTAGGGGTGTATTAGAGCTACATTGTATTTGTTTACTAGGAGATATTCAGATATAAGGAGCTTCTTGTGGCTGTAATTTCTACTACGAGATAATGAGAATAAAAAAAACAGCACGGAATACATTGGTCATCAAAAGTTTAATCTCCCGATATTAAGTTGAAACGTAGAATATATTGCACTAAATCAGTTATGTTATAAAATGCATACCTTCTTAAGACGGTATAGCATTGTTCTATTTTACAACAAAGTCAGTATAAAGGGGATGATCGAACCACAATGTAGCATTTCAGAAGTACAGGATTTTGTCTGTGAAAATATCTACTATTAATAAAATATTTAATTTGAAATTATGTTATTGTCTTTAACAGCTGAAATAAATTGTTATTATCCCAAAACAACAACCATATAAACGAGGTAATGCATGGTCATCAAAAAGTTCTAATCTCCGATAATTAAAATGCAATGTTAGTTGCATCGCTCTGATTTTACCTCAGTAATGTATAAAATGCGTTACCTTCCTAAAATGGTGCACCATGGTCTATAATGGAATGATCGGAACTACAATGTCGCATATTCAGAAGAACATGAATTTTGTCTTAATTGTTGTATAAATATCTACTATTAATGATCAAATTAGTTAAGTTTTAATTATTTTCGCGTCTTTTTACAACTAAATTGTTATTAATCAAAAACACCAATTCACCAGCACCAGAACATCAGCCGGCAACAAGACCACCACGATGAACTTGATGATGACAGCGATTACAGTAATTTCAACACCTGCTCAGTTGATTCCATTCAGACTGTAATTGTGGTTTCTATTTAAGAATTGACCCTAGATTAGTAACATTCAATCAGCTTGTACGCAATGTGTATTTTCATAATGTCGTATTTTGATAGGTTCCACAAGGAAATCGTCTTTCCTGGAATTTGAGTCAACGCTTGTGAGTACACAATGCTACTCGAATAATCTTTTCGAGAATGATGTTACCTCTACGAGTTTGAAAGCTATACAGATTGAATACACGAAAATATTAATTTTATTACCATTATTATTAAGAAGCCGGGCTTGTCAAAATTCTTGGCAAAACATTTTTTGATATTTTTGGTTGAGACGTTCTAAATTACCGCGCCCTTAACGGTAAACAGGAGAGCAAATTAAAGGTGCAACGAGAGATTTCACACATCAGGGGGTCCTTAAAATACGGAAAGCCATTGATGTTTGCACTATGTAAAGTGTACAAACGAAAATACTCATATGAAAGGATAGTTGAGAATCATGTCTTGGTACTAATATTTTGAAATTCTAATTCTTATTGGAGCAATGCGAATTCAGACTATGTTTTACATGGAAATATAAGCAATTCAAAAAACATTTATTTTCACTTAAGATATTTCTGTTAGCTAAATACAATGTAAGAAAATCTTTAACTCATATGAAATTCAATTATGACGCACTATATATGGATGCTTCGAAATATTCATTGCAACTTAAGCAGAGTCAATACCACGGAACAAACAATAAACTAAACAACAAATGTCTATATATTAAAGGGCAAAACCATGTCTTCTTGAATGAATAAATAAACAAACTATTACTAAAAAATCAACTATTGGTTGAAATCAGCGTTCTTATCAAATATTTGTAATTATTAGCTAATCTGTTCTATCTACGATTTACTTTCAAATGACATAATATGACCGATAAAAAAACCCCCAATTACCAACAAAGTTGGCCATTATTACCCCTATGCTGGCAATCACAATCTCGACTAAAATTGGCCTTTTATTTGGATTTAAATTACATTTCTACAAAACGTGTGTATATCTTGGCTTAGTGGCTCTCTCCATTAGAGCTACACATTGACGATTAACTAAAAAGAAAGTATATGTAGAAGGTTATTAAACTATAAGGTATTAGCAACACATTTGAATAAAATATTCAATTTAAACGCCAATTCGACACCCTGGCAATATACACTGCAGCAAAATGCGTGTAGGACGAAGATATCTTACAATGATATTATCATATGCAGGGAATGTAATTTTCTTTCAATAGGATTATCAGTATAGCAACGTGATATTTCGCCGATACAGGCTTTTTAGTTAAATTGAAATTTCAAATCCCATCAAATTGATTAGGAGCACACATGATCATCCACGTCTTTCTTGCGCCATTCCTGTACACTCCCTATTGCAAATCCCATCTGCCCACCAGTCCTCGCCCACATATCCAATAGGTTCATTTCTGACTAAAATTTTGTATTGTGACTTCCGTCTACTTTAACTGCTGAACTCTTGCTATTATTCCATAGTGAATTTTAGTGTGTCAAACTCGTACACCCAGCTCAATTGAATTACGCTATACTTTGGTAAGCTAAGTATAGGTGAAATATTTGGTTTTGTTGATCCATCATCCGTGCGATAATATTACCTTGTTAACGATCGCAGCTTTTAGCAAACGCAAGTGTCAAGCAACACCACATTCACTACATCTTTTTGTATTGCGCATACGCTATGGTGTGAGCTGATAATTACAAAGTTCGTAACACTTTGGGGTTTTTGAAGATATATTTTAAAAAAATTCCTTCACTAAGCTTTAAAGGACCCATTATAAGGTTTAAGTTATATATTAATTTGTAAAGGTTTTCAAAATGTAAATTTCTGTTAAAGGACCAACTTCGGTTAAAATTTCATGTGTTTTTATTGTTTTTGGACCTTAAAAACATCCATATCTCAAAATGACAAAATGTCAGTTAGAACCACGTAATTCGTAGCTCAAGAATTATCAATCGAAAAGTGCAGGAGGCTCGCCTATTTGACTGATTAAAGTATAGGGACGGAACTAAGTATTTACTCTGCCGTTACCGCACTCCACTGGAATGATGCATCATGGGAATTCAAAATCCATATACGGTATAGGGTCAAAGATTGGAAGCATTATTTTTACTTCAGCACATAATATCTGAAAGATATTCTATTTTTATGTGGAATAAACTATAACTTACTATAGTTTGTATAATTAACGATGGTGCAGGACCCTGCACTTCCTATTATGTACCAATACTATTTTAAAACCAGTGACTCCACATTCTGTTGGGGTCATGATTTTGCATGTGAACGTACTATTTCTTTGGCCTGCATTCTCTTCGGCCACTCTCTATATTGCCAGCATGCGTTGTCAAGGATGCCATCAGGCCTACAACTCTCAAGATGCCCTTCACGTTCCTCCTTTTCTGCATCAGCGGTGAGAGCCCGAAGTTTGGCTTCCTGTGATTTGAATGTATATAGATGCCAGTGAAAATTCAAAAAAACGCAGGTAATTTATGATATTATATAGCGTAAACACAAATACAATCTGTCACATTGGTTTGAATCATACAACATGGCAAAGTTAATATTGCAATGACTTTCACCTCCTGTTTTCTATAATGCTATTTGGAATTCTCGTTAGGAAAGAATAACGATCTTAAAACATTTACATACAAACTGGATACAAACTGTTCAACAAATTGTTAGGTGCTTATTATAGCTAATTTAAATTATTCTTACAAAGTTTGAAATGCTTTAATTCTGTTAGGCAAGTTTCTCTTTCTCGCGAAAATTATGTTGCGAGTGGACCAGTGACACATTATCCAATGCTTCAAATTAAATTGGCCCACTTGCATAAAACTCGAGAAACAGAGCTCTGCTAAAGCATTACTCTAGTAAAAATATAGTGTTGAGCGATGCCGTAATTTTCTAATTAATATATCAAGAGCGGAAATAGTCTACGTATTTGTAACGCTACAAAGACAATTGTGCCATGGCCGTGAGGTCATTTCGGATAAAGGAGGGATTTCATTTAATTGACTGTAATTATCGGGCCATAAGGATATGATTGTCAAATATAAGGGTTAACAATCAATAATTGCCTGTAACACCGTATGACTGGCTACTGTCTTACTCGTCTAAATTATCCCGAGGATAATTACACTCACAAAAACTGTTGGGGTCAAACTTACTCAGGACTGATCGAATTAGTCACTGTCCTTGCTTCAAATCACGTGAAGTCCCGTGATTGATATCAATTTCATCATGCCCTAGTATCCAGTATGATATCATCGGGCGACACATTCCGATTGTTACCGTACAAGTGTTCGGGACAAAGCACCCCTGTTTCGGAAGCGTGGAACGTAAACGTTCACGTAAGACGTCATGTGACCCGTTTTGGACCAATCATAGACAATAGATCATAACGTCTTACGTGCACGTTTACGTTACACTCGTTTCGGAAAAACTAAGGGTCTCTAATAGGAAGGCTGAGATGCCATACGCGCGATACGTGCGTTTGTACCCGAATGTGAAGTCTTTGCCAAAAACATAACGGATTCTAACCAAAAAGAATTTAATTTGTAAGTCCTACATGACATATCCCTAGAGGAAACATGACTACCAACCTGACGATCACGCCCCAAAAAAAAAGGGGGGGGTGGTAGCTTTCATTGTCTGTTAGATCCAGGAACCAAGATCGACCCTTAAACACATGGCAGGGGTCCGCTCCGTGATTTTGAAAAGTGGCAAAAATGGCAATTAAGGGAGCTAAGTGACAGCATGTGCAAGTTAATCTTAAATTGATCTTAAGTCGAACGTCATAATGTGAAAATGATTTTTAATTACTAATTTGCCCATACGTCAGTTAGTGGCAAAATCAAGAATTAGTTAGGATTAACCCTCGTGGTGTCTGAGCGTATACCGTTTCGCCGTCTTATTTCACAGTGTCAGCAACTACTTAGTGATTATAACATCTACCGAGATATTAAAACTGAAAGGTCACGGGAAACCGTAAGCAGATATTTTTATTATAGAACGTTTATCATCTTAGATTACATGATGGAATGCAAAGCAGGAAGTCTTATCTTCAACAGCCGCATCGCACATCCTTCAAGAACCTTCTGAAAATACGAAAAGATGCGTTTTGCTGATTTTTAAGCTGACTTGAAGCCCCTGATTTTCCTGTGATTTGTTATAAATTATATAACATTTTTCGTGTATTTGACAATTGATTTTAATGATTCGAATAAAAATGCGAATAAGTACTATTCTGTTAATAAATGTCATTAAGAAGCAACATAAATTGGGGTTTAATTCGCATTTCAGAAAAAAAGCATTCCAAATATCAATAATTAAAAAAAAAAAAAAAAAAAAAACACGCAAACACACAAACATACTAGCTTATGGAAATGTTGGCGCACACGTCCAAATATCCAACCTAGAGAGAGTTTGAGAACTCAGAATAATGTTCTAATGCTTCAGGGAAAATGGAAATTAGCAGTAATTACGCTTTGTTTAGACACATAACTGATGAAATTTGGGGATGACTCCACAGGAGTTGCAGTTATTGAGTGAATAATTGTTGGAAGGGCAAGATACAGTAACTCCTCGAATTCGTTGATAACAGAGTAAACAGATTATTCTTTACAGGTATGAACAGGTTAAACGTTTTTGAACTTTGGTAAAAACATGAAGTTGTTTATGCATAAAAAGTGGCGGTGTGAAAATAGCTTGCTATCTTGACTTTAAATGAAAAACGATTAAAGCAATCTTCGAAGAGCGAACACAATCTTTTTCATGAGGTCCATTTTTGCCAGTGTTTTTTTTTTAACTCAATTTTTCTCGAACCTTTGTTTTTTACATTTTATAATTTTCCTGATATTGAAGACTCTTAGAAGATATTGTCACTCTTTAACTTATGAAATCGTTGTAGTAGGGTTAATCTAACATGGCGTACTATATGCAGTTCAACTAACTTCAGAAGTTTATGCAGTGTTTATTGTAGCCACCAATGGTTGTAATTGCGCATGCATTTTATCTCAATTTTTTATGCGGACTTACGGTATTTATTCAACCTCTAGTAGTTTTTCGTAAGCTGTTAATGCGCAAGGCAGAAGGCATAAAAATGCCTGGAAACGCATCTTGAAAACAAGACCAAGTGCCGCAGCTTGCCATCATGATAGTTTGAAATAATCTACACGTGAAACGAATGACTGCGTTTTATGATTAAATTTAGCGTGTAAGGATGAGCCACAAAGGCTGAATCCCCAAAACAAAAAAATTTTAAATTCAAATTCAAAAGAGAAGAAAACAAACAAAACAAATCAAACAAAAACAACATCAATAACCAAACAAAGCAAAGCAAAACAACGAAAACAAACAAAAATAACAACAATAAAACAACAAAACACCAATAATTAATTATTTGAGACGCTTTCAATTAACCCTTGGCGCTACATGCATATCTTTACGGCATCGAAACACTATTTTGATTGCGTTACTTGGAAGGTAATCTCATATAATGAGCAAATCGGAGATAATGTAAGAATGGTGGTAGGTTTAGTCAGGAGATGGTACAGAAGCACTTATTTTGTTGGTTACTCCAAACGGGCTAGATCATGTGTGTCCTGTAATGAGCCAATAGACAGATTGTATCTAGGTGGTAGTGCCCAGGGGGGTTAAGATGGGTGGATCAGAGAAACTATATCATGTTGTGTCCTGTTAATAGACAATCAGACAGATTGTATTACTAGGTGGTAGTGCCCGGGGGTTTAAGATGGGTGGATCAGGAAGGGACTACTTTGTTTCCTGTAATGAGACAATCAGACAGATTGTATCTAGGTGGTAGTGCCCAGGGGTTAAGAGGGTGGATCAGAGACTATCTCATGTTGATGCCTGTTAATGAGACAATCAGACAGATTGTATCATAGATGGTAGTGCCCAGGGGGTTAAAGAAACAAAGCTCGGTTTTCAACCGACATGAACGCTGGCCGCCGGATGGCGAGTTTTGACCAGCCATCCCTTAAAGGTGACAAACAATAGATTTCAAATAAAAACGGGAGTCCACAAAAAATGTGGAAAATTCTGATTTTTTGACACTGGTGTAAAGGCTTTCTATCCAAAAATATCCCCATCTGAAAAGGATTAGCTGAGACTGTTCTTTTCAAAAATTTTGAAATTTCTAATTTCTTATAGGAGCAAATAGGAAATTCAGCCTAAGGTTTCATTGAAATATAAAGCATATACAAATCACCTTTTATTTTTATTTTTAAGTAATTTCTGTAGTCAAATAAAAGTAAGAAATCTATTGAGTGTCTTATCTATATGAAATCACTACACAACACAGAAAATATAGATGACTGGAAATTCTTGTTGCCACCTTTACTATCAATTCAAAATTATCACTCTTGAAACGAAACTAGCCCTTCATAAGGTGCATCCAAAATGCGATTTCAACATGTACCAGAGGTGCGTTGCTCTCCAAGGACATCAGGGGGAAGGATGAGACGGGCTTGTGTAAGCGCATAGAGTGAGAGCATAGAGTGAGCCAAACCTTATCTTGTTGATGCAGAATCAAGGTGTAACGAAAGATTTCCATGTCACGATTTTAATAAAATTTTTATGAAGCAATGATTTTTACATCGTGAAAGCTTTCCATCCAAAATATCCCATCTGAAAGGATAAGTTTGAGATTTCTTGGTACAAAAAATGTGAAAATTGTCAAATTGCGTTATTTGAAACAAATGCGAAATTCAGTTGTTATTGAAATATAAAAAGTCGAAATCCCTGTTTTCACTTTTAATACATTTCTGTAGCCAAATACAAAGTAAGGGAAAATCTGATGAGCGGTTGATCTATGAAATCACTACAGTAATGTGACGCAATAATATGGAATACCTTGGAATCGCTCGTTGCTCCTTTCTTAAAAATATTTTGTAGAGTTAAGTTGTGTCATGTTTTTCTTTGTTGTTCTAAACCCTCCGAATACACAATAAATCGCATTTTGGACGAAACTTATCTTACGGCGATTTCCTTTAAATAGTCATACAATTTAATGTCTAGAACAACTAAAAATTCTCAGTAAGAGTAGTTTAATAAATGTATTTAAATTGCAACATATTTTCATATGGAATACATTTCTTTGTTTTGGAGGTCCGCTTTTGACTCACCCGGTATAATAATCCAATTCAGAGTTTGATATATTAGCACATTTGTTATCACATATGCGCGTTGATATGCTTAACTTTCAATAATATTAAGGAAATATAGTTCATTGCAACTGCAAAAACACTTGATTTTTATAAGTATTCCGCCACCTCTCTTTGAGATCGCAAGCATACTACGTGATTGGAGTTTTGGAAATGCTTCTCTTAGGCCAAATCTCGAAGTTCGTTGTAAATTTATTCCGATTTTGAAAGGGCTTTTGCATTGTAGAATGTCCCCGAAGGCTAACCTATTATCATATAGATGACACGGGTGGATATTATCATAAGGGCGGCTTATGACACAACTGCCAGTCCCCAAGTGGTGATTTACTGGGTCATCACCGGTTATACCCGGTAATAACCGGTTTTTGACTGTTAGGTTAACCGGCAGTTGTGTACTAAAACCGTGTCCTGAGGAACACAAACACTGATTCACGGCAAACACCAACTTGCTTACGTGTTCACTGAGTCCTTCGTCAGTTTCACTTATTGGTGGAGAAGACACTCGGTCTTGGAGCGCCACGACTTTGGTCTTCAACTGCGCAACTCTCTTGGATAAGGCAGCTCTCTCGTCTCCATGCCAGAGATCCATATCCTCTGCCAGTTCGGAGATTCTTTCTCTAGATCAGGACGTTCAATGGTGCGACCTCGGTCTTCTGCCTCTGCGCGGGGGAAAACTGGCTCAGATCTACGCTCCATCTACCAACATGGGGACGAAATATGTGTGTGGAGGGGTTGGGGTTTGTGACGAGAGAGATGGAGGCAAGGTATATTTTGGAACGATGTAATAAAAAATAAAGCATGGAGAGTGGAAGGGTTAATGGTTAATGTTAGTTGTGATGTCATGCAAGGCAAACGGTGCGGCAGACTGAGGTACTTGGATTGAGAATTAGGCAAAATATTCCACGTTTTTAGCTATTCAAAAGATAAAAAAATGTTTAGTTTCTAAAACAAAACAAAACTAAAATAAATGGCAACATATAATTTCAGTAACAAATGATATCTGGTAGGCGTTTTAAAATAGAAAAAGATAGGGGCTGGCCTCAAATGACCAAACCTCATCTTTCTCCACTCGTTATGCACAAATCTTCACCAGAAATAGCGTCTGAAATGCACACTGAGATAAGATCACTATGCGGATGGCACGTACACTTTCTATCCTAGCAAATTAATTTCCAAAAATCTTCTTCCGGGAAATTGAATTACTCATCTGCAAATCTCTATCCAATAACCAGTGTCTGAATGAACAGGTGTTACCCCGGGTTAGTGTGAAGCCGTGAATGGTAGCAAAAGCATTGCTCATTCCCAACAATTAAAAAAAATACATATAAAAATAACAACCAATCTTCAAATTGGTTTAAAACATCTGTGATGACATCAAAAGTTGTCAAGACATTCGTGCGATGTTGTGTAAGTGCAATGGCAATACAAAAAGGCTATTAAAGCACCTATGTGTTGAGATGTACAAGTGAATATATCCATGTAAGTGAAGACAGGTCGGACTATTTTCGGGTATCTACACCGAGCACACATGCTAGCATTTAAACGCCTCGGTCAGTTCACCCTGAAGGCAGCTAATCTTTAACACTCATGGCGCAGCTCAGTGGACGCCACGTTTCATTAAACGGTTCAAAATCTATGACCGTTGTAAATTAAAATTGCCATATCGCAAGAACTTAAAGTTACTTAGTATTCTGCAAATTCGACGTATTCGTCATTCATAGTCGAAATTTGGTTATAAAAGTGTATAATTTGGAATTATTTTAAAATTCTCTGACAAATTGTCGATTCCCGTCGTCTGCCACCTCACGAGCTTAGTGCTAATACAGGATGACAGACATACGTAAGCAATTAAAGCAGTCGCAGTGTTTAATCCCGTGATTCAGGCTCTGGTATTGAGAAATCAAAGGGTTTTTAAAACATGAAGAACGACTACCCTACTAAGCCTACTAAGATACATAGACAAATCTATCACCGCCCGCATCACCACGATCACCGTACCCGTTTAAATTGTATTGACTTGAAAAGGAGAACGTTGATACCTAAAATGATAGATGATAATTGTTTATCAAAATGATTCAAAGTGGAATTAAAGGGGAAATGCATTTTTGTCCGCAAGACTTTAAAACTGTTGATTTGCTTCTTGTGAACACCCCGTCATTCATATGAGCCTTGGGATCTGGGATTTCAGCTTTTATTTTACAGGAAGTTGATTCGGAAATATGGGGCCATCTAATGGAATAAAACAAAGTACC
>JAMKCH010037124.1:0-35216 GCA_023653785.1 Ophioderma brevispina
TAACCTCACAAACCTCAAAACATGCTGCATATCGCGATTTCACACATACTGTCTTATGTTGCATTTACACGTAATTTCACTAGGGGTAAATTACGTTTTTCGTAAAACAGCTGTTTACGTTTTTCACTACAAGATCTATGTGCCTCGTATCTGCCTCGTGCGTGAACATGTCGTGTTTCACATAGTGATCTAATCGAAACGCATTGAAATATAACGGTGACATTAGCGTATTATGTGAGAATAACTACTTTTTGGCTTTTGCATTTCACATAACAGACTTATGACTTTGTAGGCTTTATATCAGGAATACAATTGCACTTTCAAACCTCAGCAAGGTTAAAACTTAAAAACTTCAGAATGTTTTCTTCATACTGCAAAATAAAAAGTAAATTGGTAATGTTAATTCATAGTACCAACATGAAATCTCCCGTTAATTGTAAATGGCGATTTTTCTCGAAAACGGCATTTCGTCAAATAAACGTATGTGATGTGGGCTACGTTTCTAGTAGGGTTTGTCCCTTGCAGTTTATGAAGGTGGTTTTAATGATGTTTTTCAATAGTTTGAAGGGTGTTGAATCAGAATTTTGCATGTATGGCATTTGATTTTGTAATCACTCCTCGCCCCCTCCCACCACCCACCCCTCCTTTTTTTTTAACCCCACCCCCCCAATACCCTACCCCCTCCCCACCAACACCCCGCCCCTGCCAAAACCCTGCAACAACAACTCCTCCCCCAACACCACCCCCTCCCACAGCCCCCGCACCACACCCCGCCCTCTCCCCCAAACCTTCACACACCACCCCACCCCTCCCCAGCCACCCTCGCACATCGAACCACCCCTCATCCCCCATACCCCCCTCAACCCTACCCACCCCAAATAGTCCCGCCACCCCACCCGCAACGCCCCACCCCTTCCCCAACACACCTACAGCTTCCGCCTCTCCCCAACACACACACCAGCACCACCCCATCCCCAACAGAAAACTTGTTCACAAACCTTGGCGGTAAAATTTTCTAAATAAATGCAAATCAGATACTTAATTAGCATATTTTACGCCAAATCTAATCAAGTCGAGAACGCATCAACCTGCTACCGGCTTTCTTTCCATTAAGTTTCATATCACTGTAAGCCCTTACGGAACTCCATATAATCGTACACAAGCAATGTGACCAACGGACGGAAGACGACCGCCAAAAAGTAATTACTAACGCCTCTCTGCCCAACTAGAGTAAATTGCATTATGAAAGAGTAATGGTACAAAACAAAAGCATTTTAAAGCATGCATAATAGTAATGCAAGTGAAACGCAGGGCGTGAATGAAAAACAACAAACAATCATGTCCAACTAGGGAAGGAAGGAAGGAACAAAGGAAAGGCAGAGAGGAGGAATAAGGTAATGAGGCGATTAAAAGAGGCCCGGAGGAGTAGGAAATTCCCCAATCTCAAAATAACTCGCCTCGCCTGCATACACCCATTGCTATGAAATTATCTCTTAGAGAGTTTACAGTAATTTTCACTGTGTTTTTTGGTTGGCATGACACTATATTGTTTAATAGGTATATACCACCTTGTCCTAAGACCCCGTTTTGAGCACAATTCAGTTTTTAGTCTCCTTCTGGTATATTTAGCCAAATTTCAGCTTGCAACCACCCAGCACATTTCTCAACATTTCAGTTCCCTGGACCCTACTTTGGGAAACAAAAAGCGGCCTCCTAAGTCCCCCCAATTCGAAATCGGCCGCACCATCTAAAAAAAAGAATAGACTCTACCTCCTATCGCAAGCGCTCGTATGACGCCCACAAAAGCTCTCCCCTTCCATTGGGTATTGGGGGGGTGGTGGGGGGCGGCGGTGGGTAGCTGACTTTGTGTACAATAAAATTGACACAAAGAAAAAACCGGCAGTATAGTCATCTGCTCAGATAACTCTCCAGAGCCTCAAACATGCTAATCCCACAGAGCTCCGGGGGCTCTGAGGGCACTCAAACACGAGAACTTCCGGGGGCTCTGCCCCCTGGACCCTCGCCGGAGTAGTATCATCATCATCCCAGCCTGTTTGTCTGTCCACTTGTTTGACCGAAAGCCTCAACAATGTTTCCATGCTTGGTCTTTCGGCCTACCCTTCCACGCTGGCCTAGTTCGGGTTGGAAGGGGCTCTGGTACCTAGAGTGGACGAGTGCACGTAACAACCCAGGATGGGCCCCTAACTCTTTTCGATAAGGTCTGCAACTTTATACGTGTTCACGAATGACCCCCTATACACGGGACCAACAGCTTTACATAACTCTCCGAACCATGAGGCGCCTGGCACCCATTGCATCCACCTGACATTTTACCAACCTATGACCAAAACACCCGCTCTTCGGGGCTCGAACCAGGGTGGGATCGATCGATCTTAACCTGTCCGACTTCAGCGCCTTAGCCCGCTTGGCCACCTCGCCCTCGTCTCTCGTATAGATAACTAACTATACTGAGAGCTCTCAAGAAGGCACTCAAATATCTAAAAACCCAAGAGCTTCCGACGGGTCCGCCCCTGAATCCTGACGGATTAGTATAGTTCATCTTTTTCAAGATATTGAGATAATTGAGAGCTCCTCCGAAGGTAACTCAAACCATACTGAAACCCTAGAGCTTCCTGGGTATGCCCCCTGGACCCACGGCCAGAGAGCAGTTATCGTTCACTCTGCTTAAAGATAATGAGATACTGAGAGCTCTCCAAAGGCACACTCAAACACGCTAAAACCAAAAGCTTTCAGGGGGCTCGGCCCCTGTACCCCGCCGGGAGCATATTGAATAGTCTATTCTTCATGATAATGGGATAACTGAGAGCTGGAGAGAAAAGATACGGTAATTAGCACCTTTAATAAATTTTATTATCAAGAGTCAGTCTGTTTTGAAAATATAAAATTTATAAAGTTCATCTGAAATTAGTTTGAAGAGATTTATTATACCTTTGGTAAGTAGCACATGGCTTTTTAGTGAATTGCGTTTAGAAATTAGTTTTAATCGGACAGTGGATATCCAGGAGCAATGAAAAACTTCGAGATAAAATAAAACAAACGAAAACTTACCTGTTTGAGGTTTGATTGTTATTTTATGAATGATGGTAATGAGAGAGCTAACAGGAGATATCGGTTCGCGCATGCGCAGACATTTAAAAAAAATGATGAGGCCAGAGTTTTAATCTAGTACAATTAAACCCAAAGATTTAATTCCACTTTGGGTGATAGACTTACCAAGCTTGAAGTTTAATAAGAATGATGGGTTGGGTGCGGAGGGCCTGTTAGCTCTCTCATTACCATCATTCATAAAATAACAATCAAACTTAAAACAGGTAAGTTTTCGTTTAATTGTTTTATTTTATTTCATGATACATTCATTCGCTACCAGGAGACCTTTAAAGCAACTCTGGTCTCATAAACTCAATAAATGCATAATACAATACAAGAAAATAACATTTTAAAGGCAAAGTTACCATTTAATCGTTGCAGCTGTGTAATAGGTGTCACATAAAACATGTGTTAAATGTTCTTGCTTTCAACTGTTTATAATGCACATGTACACTTAGTTCATTTAGACTATGGGACATGTCCTTCTATGCTGTTGTTTTGTTGTCCCCATCGAGGGGCTAAGGGGAAACCAAGTGTAAATTCCATAATTAATAACGTATTAAAATCATATAACCGTCTGTTCCCGCAAATAAACTGGCACATTTTCTTTAAAAATGGATATCAAATGTACTTCAATTTATTTCCTCCCAGTATCAGGGACCAATAGATACACTAGACTCAGCAAAGCAAGGAGTAAAAGATATCAATTACCGGCCAAGTAGTGGTATTAGAAAAACACTTCAGATTCCTTTTCATCTGGGGAGTGAAAGGGACCATTGTTATATTGTCTCGCGGCTGAAGAGATTCAGGTGTAACGATTTAGAAGAAGTATTTGTAATGACGTTGTCGTACAGCGTAAAACACAAAATACCTTTCCTCATCTCAAAATATATCAAACTCTCGAGCTTCTATAGTGCGTGTTCATTAACTTTGACCAATTTTGCATCATGTTATTTCAAAAAAGGACAGAAAGACAAACAAACATCATGACAGAATTGCTGGGCAAGCTTTGAACCCACCCCTAACAACTTTGTGCAGAATTAATCCGTAACTTATTGCTTCACTCCATTTATATTCAAACCTTTAACGCGGTTTCAAGCTTAAAATTTAGGTGCCAACGAAACTATATTATAATGTAACTGGTTAGTTATTGTAAACGAGGACGGGTATTTTGTTGCTCAACACGAATCGTGGAGGTGATAACACCTGGGCTATAACAATAGCTCCGAATACGGGCCCATTGGTAAGTCTTTTTAGTTAAGGTTTGCTGACGTAATTACATATCCACCCTGGTCACTGATATGGGGAAAGAGAAGTTGAGGTGAATTTTATTCATTTTGAAGAAAATGTGCCAGTTTAGTTTTATGGAGCGGGAACAGACCAGTTATATGATTTAATAATTTATTATGAAATTTACCCTTGGTTTCCCTTAGACCCCCGATGGGGACAACATAATTTTGTTATATAGTTGGTTGTCTGGTCTACGCCAAAAAAACCCCCCGGGAAAAGCTACTTGTGCCCAGGAGTCGGGCTTCCAGGCAATATACCTGGGTAGCTGATAGTTAAGTCTAGAAGAAAAAGATCTATTTTCTGGGGTTCCAAAAAAATCACAAAGTTTAGGAAGATATTTGTATTTCAGAATCACTCTGTCTGGTCATTAAATTCTCGTGATTTTGCATCTGCAACTACATTTGTTGCCAGGCAATTGACGCGGCGGATAGCCTAGTTTATATTTATTGGCCCATATTCACAAAATCTCTATGGCCAGGTCAATCACAAGCGTGGGATTTTGTTCCCCCCCATATGCTGATGTACGCAAACTTCTGTCGTATTATCGGACTTGATCTTGACATGAACATTTTTCAAAGTGGACTACAAAAGGATTGAGTACAGAAAAAACATAGACAATAATTCTAAAAAATTTAAGTCCTTATTTTGTGCTCGCATTGCTCCTAGCTCATTCCATCTGCCCCGATGTGTATTCTGTACCACCCAACCTGAAACCTGAAGCATCAGTTTCTAGTTCAATATCGGCTTCTCTTTACGCTAGTGATACATCTGTAAAGGTTTTTGACGGTGGATACCCACCGTCCATTCACTTTGGCTTTATCTGAGAGCTTCATAGAAGCACTGAAATTCCCTTTGCATGTTCGCAACGAATTGCCTTATCTATCTCAAAATGTCGATAATGTAACGGTCCTATTGGACTGTGGGAAGCTGATACCAGCTTCCAAATTACTTTATCAACGTGTCTGATTTTGAAATATTTCTGATGCTTTTGTTTTAAGCGAGCGCAAATTTCTTGCATTTCTGTTTGTGTCAATTGACAGTCATATTGGCCTGAATTGGCGACAAACCTCAAGAAAATAATTTCTTGTTTTGGAGTGTGAACATGATTTAGAAGGATGATTATGAATCCCAATTCAGACAGTGTTTTCGCAGTAATTTCTACTGACTTGGTAGAAGCCTCCTCGGACACTGAAGCAATCAGGCGTATGTCGACGTATCCGACGATAACATGACCAAGCTGCGTAAACTTGGCAAAGGTATGTTTTAGAATTTTGTAAACATTCTTGAACCATCCAAGGGACATTAGGTTAGAGCACAAATTGCCACAAAATATTGTCCATTCCAGATTAAACTTTAATAGTGTCTAATAAACTCTGTAGCAATCGGGACAGAATAATCCGCATCTTTAAGTCGGTTTAAGGACCATCTAGCATTTGTTTTAACAAGTGATAGGGCGGATTCGAATGTATCCATCTTTGAAATGATGGTACTCTATGTGCTCATTCAAATCGGAATTAAAGCAAGAATCATTCTTAGGGCACCCTCTTTTTTAGGCCTAGTGAAAAATGTTTGAAATAAAACTCCCCCACTTCATGAATAGACTGCATAACATTTTTTCGAAATAATTCGGTTATCTCTCTGTCAGTTGCCGTCATTTCTTCGGCTGAGAGTCTGTATGGCATTGGGGGGAGGAAAAATAGGAAAGGAATTCCATTTATAAATTCCAATTTATACCCTGGTACAGCCTCTAAAAATTGTTAGCATCATTAGTAATGCTTGGCCAAGTATTGCTATGCCTCAAACGACACCAACATTTTTGTATTGGCTAAAGTTGAATTACACTCACCCACCTTGGCAAGTGCTTGGGTGGTATCTCCTTCGTTTACTGTTGCGGAGGATTGGACTGAGCATGTTTGAGGCTTCCCTGTTTTGGCTTTGATTTCGTCTGGCTACCTTTCTTTTGGAAGTCTTTCTGAAGCGGGTGTGAACCGTTGTCCATTGATCTGGGTTACTGCCGCTGGCATAAAAAATGCTGTTGCTTGAAACTATTGGCCTTGAGGATGATGGGTTTCATCCATCCAGATTTCACCAGTTTCTTTGTACATAAAGGAAGGATGGTTGAGGTATAATAAGTTTTGCGGATGCTCCTTTGAACTACCCCCTCAAACCGCTTTTGTTCACTTGGATTCTTTGCCAGTGTTTATCCCAAATCATCTGCAAACAAAACCATCTGGTTACTTTAGATGATGGTTTGCAAAAGATTGACTGGACTTTGGGTTGTTGTTCGCCTTTCAGAAACTCCTTTCTTAAGTTGTCAACTCATAGTTACAGTTAGCCAATAAAGCTAAAGCATTCTTGTGCTCTTTGTTGATAGGAAGTCAGGCACCGCAAGTGCGGTTATCCCCCTTAAATTGACATCGCTTTAGAAAGGTATTTTTTCCCATATGGGAGGGTTCACCTTGGGAACAACACAAGTTATAAACAATTGGAGCGACGTTATACTTTCAAAACGCAGTCATCAATGTGTTGTCATCAAGTTTCTCAGGACAACAAAAAATTTGAGGGACGTTGCAACTTGTCCAGGTTATGGGTTCCCCATATTTCCGAGGCCTGGGCAAATATTGCAGCCAAAGCCCATGTTGACTTTCTCATGTCCCCTTTTTGGCGTCAGTCATCGGTGGCTTTCACCCAGTAGCGGTAGGCTACAAAGGTGCAGTGGACTACAGTTGCCCACTAAAGTTCCCTTTTTATAGTATTACACCACTTGACGTAGTATCATCTTGTGGCAAGCTGGTTCACCACGTTGGTGCAGGATTTGGAACATCAATACTAGCACTTGTGCTAGCAGTCACATGTTGCTTTGAAGCAGGAAAGCCCTGCTCAGAGTCTCAGCCCAAAGGAATTATCAGAAAGTGAACCTGATCATCATAATCCGCAAATAGTATCCACTTCTGGTGCTATTAGTAGTTTATCTAGGTCTACTAGCAAATGCCAAACCAGTTATTGTTTCTTGAAGAAGCCGTTTCAGCTGCTTGTTTACTTCAACTTTCTTTGCAACAACCATAAGCGGCCCATTTGGAGATTACTAGCCTTTAGACCATTCGTATTATGCCGCATGTGACGGACGTTGTCCTTTTCTTCCCTGAAAGGAGTTTTATCAGTGTTCTCAGCTGGCGGTTTCGCGCAACTGGCGGACAGGTGCAGAATTCGGCACCTTTGCCGTACTGCTTCCTCGGTTCGGAGTCCCGTCTTGGCCGGGGCTTTAGACTTCAAAATTTTGAGCTTAGCGTCGCTTGCGACGACGGAGTTTTATGCACGTTTGCATCTCCAGCCCTTGGCTGGTTATATTGCCTCTTGCCTAGCAGATCCATGTCTGGCCCCAAAGTGAAAATGAGGAACACAATCTTAAAGCGGAATGCCCACAGGCTATTATAAATTTACGCTTCACACATATTTAAAATACATTTGGATTTGAAAATTAATGTCTTTCAGTCAGAAGAAAAATGATAGTAATATAATAAAAAAAGTAAAAAACGTTTTATATCTGTCTATGATTGCAGCCATTTTGATCGGCCCCTCCGACGAGAAATATAGAAATAATGATGTTATAGTACATAGTGTGTCTTGGAAATAAGTAGCCAGTAATTGATATAACCAAACCTTTTCAGTATATTCTGTCTCAAGAATCCGCCCCAGTTTTTAAGCGATTGTTACGCTTTCTACTGGACACACTATATATCCGATTCCTGATCAGGAGTACCATAGACATTCCTTAGACACCTGTTTTTATCTTAATTGACTTATCACGTCATACAACGTCACAATGCCGAGCAACGTCACTAATGCGGAAAAAGTGGCGACCTCCATGTGGCAACATTTATTAGTTAATTCTGCTAATCAGGAAATGTATTTTGCAGTTAGATATTATTTCTTTCAGACCGCACGACATCTTTTAAAACATACTTAAATTAAAAAGAGCCTGTTACTACAATTAATCGTGTCTTCACTTTCGCATGTCTTCTACCGAAATCGAATGTCTGCGCATGCGCGAACCGATATCCCTTGGTAGCACTGAATGTCAGGAAATAAAAAAAATCAGTTTATAAGGTCTTAATTTGAGTTAGTGATACTATTTGAGCATACCGTATTTTCGTATTGGATTTGGTCTCTACCTATTTTTAATGTGTATCATGATATTCCGTGCAAGACAAAGAGCTATAAAGTGTTGATTTGGTGGCGACATTTTAGTAGCAAAATTACCCTCAGCTCAGTTCCGAGAAATCGCTAAACTGATATTGATGGGCATTTTAAAAAGGGCACTTTTTCGAAGAGCGACCCCACTTTCCAAAATGTGAAATATTTGCACAGTTGTGTTGGTCATTGTCTGGTAAACTATACCTGCAAATGACAATGGTAAAAAATGCGTATTTGTCATAAAAGATGCGATTTTGTGATTATAATCAGGGTACGTACACGACTGTAATTTAATATATGTCCGTCCATTATGACACAGTGCCACGTAACGAAAATGACCTCTAACTGGACCTTTCTGAACCGACGGAACAACTAATGGATGGGCGTAAACACGTACATGGCGCGATTTCCCGGGTATTTCATATTGGAAGGACGTTCTAGCAGCCGCAGAACTATTATCGGAGATCTCCGATTATTATTCTGATTACGAAATTCCTTCTTTTGGGACACACACAGAATATCAAGTTCTACCATTCACAGGTATAGTTTACTAGCCAATTGCCAATGCACCTGTGCAAAAATCTTAAAATATTTGAAAAATGGGAGGCGCCTGATTCGTTTGTTTGTTTGTGTATTTTATTATTATTATCGTGATAACGTTATCAATAATATGAGACCATTTCCACCGAAATTGTCGGATTTTTTAGAGAATAATTTGAAATATATTCAACGTTTAGTGCGATTAGTAGTAATGTTGGGTGTGACTTTCTAACAAAATAAAATGTTCCCGGAACAATGACTCTCCGGAGCAAAGGCCCTAGGTAAACTGACGTTTCGGAATAAAGGATCGTCGGCAAACACCAAACATACTGTTAACCACAATGCTCATTTTTGAAGAAATTTCAGAGAGCAGTATACCATCGGCTACAAACTATTTTGTAAAATGAACTGCCGGAAAGCTTTCATTAATTTCCATATTTCTGGGATAAAATGACATCAAGTGACCCCTATTATTACTTTAGAGTTAAATCTCAAATATATGTATGCCCTTTTAGGTGACCTCGACAGGCGGGTGAAACTGTGTACAAAATGCCCATACACGATTTCGATAGTGACAGGAATAGCGCCACCATTTTCGATAAGCTACCTAATAGACTCCTATAATTTATGCAGTATTATTAATTACTATTAATTATTAATTTATTGTGACGTAGCATAAATTTTATAGCGCCACGTACGAACCGGCGATCGATAGCACTGACCTTAACTGACTTCACGTATGTATGCCTCCACTCTCTTGATCGAGGGACCTATCCCGATTTATTTAGGATTCCTGACCCCGATCGCAAATGAAAGCCGATCAGTTTCCGTAGAAGCACCGCTATTGAACAATTTAAATGACCCATAAACATATTTGACTCGTATCTCATCTACGTTCAACATTTATACAACCGACAGGTTTGCTTCCACAAAAACCCTAAATAGACTCGTCTTCTTCGGCAGTATCTTCATTTGATTCAGGATTTTTTTCAAGAACAAAATATAAGCGTTCAGTTTCCTTATCATCTAAAAAGGTGTCAGGATCAGCGCCGTTGTCATGATCATTGTTTATAATTTGATGACGGCAGTAGAGGTCTTCTGCATTTACGCAATCGACAGCTTTGCTTTCACAAAAACCCGAAGGTGTCACTAAAGACATTGGTCTATCTTCGGTGACGGTGAATGGCCCATATGCACCAAGACTTTCGTGTTCTTCAGCAGTCTCTCCTTCTGATTTAAGAGTCCTTTCCAGAACAAAATACGAGTGTTCATCAGAAAGGTTCTCAGGCCTAGCGTTGATGTCATGGTCATTGTTTTCGTTGCGAGTGCCACACGAAGTGTCATCGACCTCAATGTAATCATCAACATTGTTTCCACAAAAACCCAAAGATGTCAATGAAGACTTGGGTCTATCAGTGGTAGTGCATGTCTCAAATAGATCAAGACCGGTACATTCAATACAAATTCCTCTCTTTGGGTCAACAATGAATTCCTCTTGATGTTTAGGACTTCTTATTTCTGAATGGTTTCCAGGACCAAGGTATTCTCCACTTTGGTCTTCATCTTCCAAATCATCGTCTCCGGCTTGTAAGTTTCTCAAGGATGTAGGAGGAGTTTGAGTGTATTTCTCTGAATCTGTGCTATCGCTGCTTCCCATGTCTTCATTATGTGGTCGTTTTAGTGGCGTGTACTCATTGTTGGCATTAGGATCAGCTTTGTATTCCGTGTACTCATGGGGTGAATGACGTAAGCTGTCGTCAATCTCCGCATATATCTCGGAATTTGATCTATTATGTAAAAAATAAAGAACGTGCATTATCTGTCTTGCTATTTAAAAACCACATGACACATTCAATTCGCTACATAATCATCTATCCATTAAAGCTATCAAACAACCAATTAACCGGTATTTAAGAATTAAGGAATATATCTGTAACTTTAAAGGCGCAACGTAAGATTTCACAAAACAGGTGTCTCAAAAGAAAAAAATGAAAGCCCTGATCTTTGCACTGATGTAAATTAGCTTCCCCATCTGAAAGGGTTATTCCAAGATCTCCTTATGTTATCATTGCCGTGTTATCATTGCCTAAAGGTTCTCAATGTACTAGTGGTATATGTATATATAATTATAAATTAAGCCATGAAACCAAACAAAGATTTTTTGATTGAAAATGTAAGGAAAGGTTGGGAATAATCAACTGACTTCGATGTGAAACTAGGGCCCTTCTAGGTGGCTTTTACAATATTTCTTGCTATAAAACTGTTTAAATGCTCAATGCTAATCTATCCATTCCAGTTGGTTTAAGGAACTTTGCTGGAAATGTAGCTGTGTCCCTTTAACGTCTGTCTAGCTTTTCTGAGTATATAATCTGAGACAAGGGATTGTCTCAGGTATAACTTGTCAAGAAAACATACAACAGTACGTACCCCTGTTCTGTAGTGTTCTGGCGGGAAAAGTTTACAGAATACCTTCTCTCTTGTTTCCTACGGTAGTGCAGCTTAACCCCCAGGGTGAAAAGTGCTAATGTGATCGCGAAGAGAGAACCTCCTACGGCTATCCCTATGCCGAAACCCGCACTGAATGGATTGAAATTAAAACATTATTAATAAAAAGACAATTTTTTTGTCATGAACTCTTATTCTTGAACAGTAAAGAATCTCCTGGAATCTTTCCTTGACATCGGAGTAATCACACACATGATGACTTTAAGTGAAGTTCTTCTACTAATGTTGCTTTATTACCAAACCCAACCATCCCAACCATCTCCTTGGTCAATGCAACCTTTAAGCTTATTCCACAAGGTATTACTAGGCAAACTCCTATGCAAAGACCTTGTTCATGCTCTTAGTTATTTTCTGGTCTAGCATAAACAAAAAACTACCTTCAGGCAAGGACCCTGATATCTTTAAACGCCAAAGTTTATGCCCTTCTCTTAGAAGCTTCTAGTTTACTCAAGTGAAACCATGAAATCACTGGCAATTATGTCTATAGTTAGACTTTGTGATAAGCTAGTTGGCTTGCTACAGTGTGTGTCAATAAACGTGCCAGCCGCCACAAGAGCACATGATTTCTTGTTCTTTGTTGTAAGGTAAGATAGGATTGTTGGCTAATGTCTCTAAAAAGTTCATAAAGGTAGAATCAATATTTTTAAGATATGACCCCAGAAAAACTAAGTAACCCACAGGACCCATTTACCAAATTGAGGCGCTAGTAACTACAATTACGTCACTGTACTGTTTGCGTGCAGAACCACCACTATGAATCTAAGTCCAACCAGCATTTAACTGATTCATTTAAATGACAGATATGAAATGGAATGGAATTCCGAAGTACATATTGGAATTCCACAGTACATATACAAATATGTTTCCCATTGGTAATAACAGCGAATAAACGTGCATTTTAAGGTGGGATAGTCCACATCCCTCCTCTGAAAACCACTTTGCCGGTGGAATTTTTTTAAACCAAAACTCGGGTCATTGATGGGGTATATGCATTAACACGACCACATATCAGGGAAAAAATAAAAATCGGTTGTACCGGTACCGATTCAAATGGCGGTCCAAAAACAGATTTTTACAACACGCACACAATTCTCTCGCCCCCCCCAAAATAAAAACACTTTCCCGAAGGACTTTTTCCATAAAATTTGGCTCATATTAGGAGAACATAAATACATTTACAAGTACGATTTAAGGGGCAAAACACATTTTAAATAGCACCACCAAAATGCTTAATTATGCTAATTAGCATAATAACCGGGCCATGTTAGGTCCGTATCATAGATACACGCGGCCCCGGATCGGCTTACACAGTTGAATAAATCCTAACACCACCATAAGCCATTACGAATGACTTGTGGACACGCTAAGAAGAAGAAGCATAATAACGCCCATGGCCTATTTGAATTGTTTTCGATCAAAATATGCGCAACTGATATTTAGGCAATTACATAAAATTTTGGGCAAAAATAATTTACCTTTAAAAAATGGCGCACGAAAAACAAAATGTCGCCCCCCCGTTATACACTTAGACACTATTAGTGATTCACTCAAAATATTTGAAATTTGCAGAAATACATTACAACGTAAATTATAAGTTTGTAGAATTCCCTTAAGTTACTTTTTCCAACTGAAGAATTGCCAGAAAAGGAAGAAAACGGCTGTGTTCACAGATATGAATCTCCATTCAATTATATGCGCTGTAGTAAGTGTCCGTACGTACAGTAATGACTAAAATATCTGATTTTGCCCTTATTAGGTGGCTTCTGGTCTTATCATTTGCAGGGCATGTTAGGATACCTGTACTTGTTAAAGACATGCAAAAATCTAATTTTTGATTTTTTTTGATTTTCTGATTTAGCACTGATAATGCCTTTAAGTGTTAGATGTGCTTCTTATGGGGAAATACCTTAAGTTTCCATGCTCTTCGTGGTGTGTTGTTGTTGTTACAGCTTTCACGCATGTGGCATTTAAACAAGCAATCATTGTTATGTGTATGCCGTTCGTGCAACACAGCCTTTTCCAATCGGTGGTCTTTCCTGTCCAGCTTAGCCTCAGACATTGATTTACTGTTTTTCTGAGCTCTGGATATCTACATTGAACATCTGTTTTGAGTACAAATAAAATGTCCAACATATGTTTAAAGACATAAAGAATCTTGGAATTTTATTTAAACCGGCAAACATGAAAACAAAACATTAACAACAAAACAAGCACTAGCACCAAGAAGTCGACATTTCGATTGATGCATGGCCACTGATATTTCAAATTATTAACAAACTGTTGCTTAAAAGTGCTTTGGATAGTTTAGATTTAAAAAACAAAAACAGTTTGACGGTTGATCATCTTCTTCTTATCGTGTCCAACACTGGTGGTTCTCAAATAGAATCCAGCCAGAGATGGGGTACAACAGCTGGCTGCTTCACTGAATTCCGCAAGTGTCCTTGTTTTGTGCATTTTTGCTCCAGCATTGGCGACCAAGAGAATGTTTCCATAGTGTGTGGTGCTGTTTTCCACACCACACTAGTGTATTGATCTGCTTCCAGGTATCCCCACGTCTGAAGGAAACTTTAGATCGGACAATTCCTGTTCTCAATCCGTTGAGGCATCACCATGCACAGCCCATGAGGAGTCACTCCAGGTGGGAGATGCTACCAGGTTTCAATCCAATAGATGTTTACTTGATTGACAGCAAAGTCTATTCTTTCCCAATGCGACCTCTCTTATAGTCCTTAGAGACCTGAATTCAAGAGGTTGGACTTTGTTTTAAGAAACTCTTTGGGAATTTAAGGCGGTTGGCAGCAGGTCTCTGTCCAGACATAGGGGCTTCACATTAGATACTTGGCAGGCTACGCTCTTGCATGCTCCCTCCACTACGACGGATGTCGGTGGAGCAATTCCTCTAGATGTATAAGTTTCTCCTTGTGTTGGACGAAACATTCCTGTGGATAAGCCGCAGGAGGCAATTTATGCTGTAATAAAGCTTCTTGCATGGGTTGATCTTTCCCATACAAGTCAAGCATAATCTGCACATGAATAGCACAGGGCAAGTTCCGTCGATCTTAGGGTTTTTTGGCGAGCACCCCCCCCCCCATCTTGGTGCCAGTTAGTTTGGTTCAGATATTATCGCGTGAACATACTCTTCGTCTTCTTGATGTTGGTCTTATAAGAGAGAGTGCGGTCCAGGGAAACTCCTAGGTAGACAGTGTTCTCACAGTGCTCCAGGGGTGTACCAGACCAGCTTACATCTGGAAAGCACCACCTTTTGTCCTTGGATGGAAAAACTTTTTTTTGCACGTAGGTTGTTTTCTTATTAAATAAGAGTGAGTTCATCCAAAGCTTTGGATAGTCTCTCTTCAACAACTGTGAAGTCTGCATCTTGTGCGCTAAGTCCAAGATCGTCTGCATAAATAAAACACAGGTTTCCAGTTCCTGTACTCCTAGGTTGGGCGTTTGGTCTAGATGTTGACAGGAGGGGTGCAAGCACGCTCTACTTGTGGTAAGTCCCAATTCTTGAGTCCTACGCCATCGGCTCTTATTCTTTCCTAGCTGAACAAATAACCTCCTGTTGAAAGCAATCCTTTGATAAGCTCAGTCAAGCGGATATCCTTGGGTGATTTCAGATCTTAGGGAGTAGTGCATTGTTATTTACAGTGTTTGTAAGCTGCTTGATATTGTCCACAACACTACACATCCGGTTACCATACTCAATAGAGTGCAAAACAACAGTCCTCACGTTGGTAGGGAGAAAAAAAGAGGATTTAAAATGGTGTGTGTAAGGGTACAACCATGGGTTAAGCTTTGTATATTGGTGGAGTTTGGCCTGGCGGAAACCTGCTTGTTCCTGTGTAATAGACAGGGTGGAACTAAATCGGGTCTTCGTCGGGGTCAGGAACAAATACGAGGTGACAGTGATAGGGGGACGGGATGTTGAGAGCCAGAGTTTCAGCCGAGCTTGTAGTATCTGGCTCGCGGTATAAATGCTTAGGAAGATTGGTCGGTACAAAGCATATCTTAATGGGAGCGTGGTGATGGTACGACTATTTACCGCAAAGCTTTAACCGAAGATACGCCCAAGAAACACAATGGCATGCTTGGTAACCTACCGCGACAGATCTTTTGTAGTTGTGGATGCCTGGGTGGCAATAAGATGCATTGTAAAACATAAAGCTCTCAAGAAGCCATTCCTTGCTACTGGGTCGAATTTGTTCAGCTGCCTGAGTATGAGAGATGAGTTAATCAATGGCCTCGGCTTTCCTGGTGTGAAGTTGTGTAGCAAATACCGGGATTCCCAGTCGTCCATGTATGAAGGGGCGAGTGAACAGGGCCGGCACTACCACGCTCTTACTAGTCTCGTATATGATCTTCTTGGGGCTTCTGGTAGCTGCACATTGGCCATTGTAAAAGACCAGGTAGGTGAGTGCAACTTGGCATGGATTACTGAACATTTGGCGTGCTGTGGAAAGATCTTTCGTGTTTGATCACCCTCGGAGCTATACGGGCCATAGTATAAACACAAATAGGGCGTTGTCTTTAGCTTGTTATAGGGGGGGGTCTATCTGTGTTGGATTACAAAATTAAGCTTATGCGCAGGTGAATTTGTGGGATCCTTTCCTGGAAGAGGTGCTTTGAAAAGTACCCTCACCTTTTGCTGCACTGTGGTGAGTATACACTTGATATGGGTCGGGAAAGATCTAGACATTCACTGTTGCCAATTCCTTGAATATACTACAAATATCACATACCTGGCTGCGGAATCTCCTATACTGAGATCTGGTATATCACTTGTTGGCAACAACTTATTGTCATATTACTGGGGTTTGTGGGTGATCAATCCGTCTTCACAGTTCGATCCAGGTCAATACAGTGACATCCTTGCCAGTCTACTGTTCCTATGTTAAAGCTACCGCTTAAAAGGCACTTTTGTTTGTCTTACTGCAGCTTTGATTTGAATACCGATTGGTCGATGTTGAGTCAGTGGGGCCAGCAAAAAAAAGGCAAAAATAATCCAAACATCTTGCTTACACAGTTGAGATGTTTTTTACTAACAATAGCTAGATCATGTTGTACCTCTCTTCCAATGGGCGCTATAAAGAATGGTGGCAGCCTTAGAGTCGTGAATGTGACGTCAGACGTTGACTGTCTATCCATCTTCGATAGCTTGCCGTCTTGTTAGTTTTCATTGTACCCCATTGGTATATGGCTGCTGAATCGTCAAAAGAAGTGAGTGATGGTGGAATTCCCAAGGCTGATGAGGGTGCTTGAATTCTGCTGATGAGTTTCTTAGACGGATGTAACTAGACAGAACTGAGCTAATGGTGAGGACTTCGATGTTGTTGTCATAAACATTGAGGTGCTTCTACTGTGGTGCCTGTGTTCACATATATAGACTTTCATATGGTCGATTGGTCTCTCGATGCAATGACCATTCCTGGTATGGTTGTGCGGTGGTTATCGATTCCCTGTGTTCCTGCAGACATAGGACAATCGCATTGGAGATGTTACACATATCAGATGATGTACTTTTTGCATTAGAAAACCCGCACGTTCAATGACGCTACAGTCAAGGCAGACATTAGAAAGGCCCTTGCGCTGAGTCTAGTCATGATATGGGTGATACTTAAGAATGATTTTTAAGGGAAAAGTGTTTGGTGTTGTAAGAATTAGTTTCACTGCTAGCAGTTACAACAGGAGCCACAAGACGGTTCTCTACTTCTCCCAAGACGTTTTGATGATTGAATCGATCAATAGTTTGTATTTTATTACATTTTAAGGGAAAAGCTATAGATCGATGAAGTTAAGGTAGAGGAGATCGAAAATGACGTTTATCTCACTATAGTGTGAAATTAATTATAGCCACATTTTGAATTTTTTTACTGGCATAACCGAATGAAACCATACCCTCAACTATATGTATGGAGTGAACACGAAAAAAATCAGCTATATTAATTATTTGTTATTTTGAGCCATCATGCTCTTCTTCTCTCTTGCTATGATGCAACAGATATGTTGAGCCGATTGGAGCAAGCTTGCGTTGATGGTTTTGGGGTTTGAGAGTCTATATCACCAAGGTAGGGGCACTCATTGAGAATGTAGATCCGCAGTCTTGATTGGATAACCACATTTCAGGCGGGAGATGGTGCGCAGCCCCCATCGGCACAACACATTCGCCCCCATAGCGGATCTCTAGTGCAATTGGGGACAAATCACGCCACCTCATTCCGTTAAACCGCATGCGCATAATTGGCCGGCTATTCTTAGACCTGCGCTACGTCATGGGACTACCCTAGGAACACATGCCGAAACGCTGTAGTTAAAGGAACGTGTTGCGATTAGCTTTGACACAAGGCATAAAAAACGTAATTAACGCGGTACCTTGGGATATCGCGAATCAACGAATCAGGTGGTCAATCGGAGTGAGAACCGTGGTCCTGACAAAAATTACGCCCTTAGAGTCACTTGTTTTTTTGTAACCCAAAGATTTGTGGCAGGACTTGGACAGTCATCATCGAGAATTGAGCCACTGAGTACATCTGAGGTAAGGTAAGAAAATTGCATGTATGGATCGTATTGTTTCACGGTATTTTCCGTCCTTTGCAAAAATAAACCTATATTATAAAGCTAGTTCATCTAACTTGACCATTGTAGTTAAAATATTAATTGGGTGGCGTAAATAAGAAAAAAGGGGATTTGTTACGACTAGGGCCAGTTTTTGCCGGAAGTCTCCAGTAAGTACCGCAAATGTGTAAAAACTCCGAATACAACGCTATCTGACCACTGTGTGGTACTGTGGAGTTTCCCACGCATTAGCCGATTATTATGTTGTTGATAACTCCCGGAGCGCAGTGAAGGAATTTGCCCAAGAAGTTTATGCTAAGATTGAACAAGGGCCGGCGCTGTGTTGCCAGACGACACGTAAATGAGTGTGAGCAGGGATGACATAGTGCTGGGGTTGAAAAAAACAAAACAGAAACCCGACTCAAACTGTGCGAATCCGGTTCAGTTGAACCGCGGGTTCCAATTGCTTAGAAGATTTACTACGCGAGTTGGGGTTCTGATCATAGTGAAATAGTGAGTTGGTCCCTGTCTTGGGATCTAGCCAGGCAGTGTTCTATGTCTGTAAAATGTTGAAGGGGGCTGGAGAGTTTAGCAGCGTGTCGACAGAAGTCGACAAGAGCAAAGAAGTCTCGGTAGTCTGGCTACCTGGTGTGATTACTTGACATGTTAAGCAGACGGTACTCTTGTGGTTGTAAACCAACAGAGCTTTGGATTCACCATTTTTATATGTGTTATATGGTGTTCTTGCTCCGAAGCACTGCCTAGTTTCAATGCCTTAGAAAGCACTGGTAGAAACTCCAGATGGAGTGGGGAGACGAGTCATCCAGTTAATGTCCAAGTTTCATTTTTGTGATAGTTTGCCCCATGCTGTTCGGAATATAAATTCAGCATCGTTTTAAAGGCAACAGAACCAGGGCGTTGGTGCGTAGAGTGTTGGGGGGGAAAACTGGCACCGCCATGGATGGAAAAATCCCAGCGAAGACTCGCACGTGGAGGTTAGGTTGCCTACGAAGGATCTAATTGACGCATATAAATGACTCGAGGTTCTGTTCCGATAAGGGTGAAGAAACTGAACCGGATCAACATTCACACCTGCAGATAAATGTTGGATTAGGGTAGGCTTGTAATAAGGCAGAGGCGCTCGCTTAGAGGCAAATGTAGCGGAGGATCTATGCTGTCACGTCACTTAAGGCTCCGGGAATCCTTGAGATAATGCTGCAAAGTAGGGCGCAGTATCTTGCAGTAAGTGTACTTTCTTCTTCTGTCCGGCTTCTGGTCCGAGTGTGAGGGCATTAAGAATCGTGCAGCTAGCCATATTGTCCTAATGTTGTTTGAGGGGTAAATCGCTGATAAACAAGTTGAACAACATGGGAGCCAGTACAGATCTTGTGGATCTGAGGATTGTTTGAGAGGATTCTTGTATTTTGCAAGAAGGAAGCAAATCTACACTGTTAAAAAAGTTTCCTCCGTAAAATTTACGGATTTCCTGGCCGCAGTATTTCCGTCATTTTTTAGGGTAATTTACAGAAATTTTCTGTCAATTACGGAAATTTTGACAGTAATTTTACAGAAATTTGTCTCCTATTAACAGAATTTGTCCGTAATTTGAATAACGGAACCAAAAAAAAAAAAAAATTCCGAAATATTGCTGCCAGAAATTTTTGAAATATTTCCGTAAATTAACATTTTTATGTTTTTGTTTTTATTTTTAGTGTTTTTGTAAAACAGATTTTCCGTACATTCCGGAAAATCTGTTTTCTTATTTACGGAAATTTTAACAGTGTAGCAATAATACGGAGGAGACGACACTCTTTGTGGTGTGTTATGGAGTGTCCAGATCAGTTCACCGCTCTCACAGACAGCGGGTCTATCCCATTCATTGATACCGCGTGTCCAGGCAATCAGTAATCATCGAGGTGTAGGGAATGCAACTCTCTCTGTCTTCTCCCCCCACACCTGGTGGCTCTGTGTTATAACTGATCCTCCCTTATTTTTTTCTTTTTTTTTTTCTTTTTTTTTTTATTTTTTTTTTTTTTTTTTTAAATTGAGCGTTTTTTTTTTTATAATTTTTAAAAAAAACTTTTTATTTTTTTTTTTTTTTTTTGGTTTTTTTTTTTTTTGTTTTTTTGCTGTTTTTTTGTTGGTTATTTGATTTTTTTATTTTTTCTTTTTTTTTTTAGTATGTTTTTATTCTTTTTTTTTTTTTTTTTCAAATCGGATATGGGGTGGGGGGTTGTGTGGGGAGTTGTGGTTTGTTTTTCGCCCAAAAATCCCAAGCGTCAACCCCTCTCACTCAACTGTAATCTACCAAACCGGTCTTCTCAAGCACTCTCAAGCTTGAATCTTACTGGATACGTTTGTAAGGAAGAAAACTTACTATGGAAAAAATTCTCTGGTGTTTTCATTGGTTTGAACCAGCGGAGGAGCGGCACGAAACAATGCGCAGACCGACTTCGAAAATATAAACATAAAATGAAACCGTTATTTTAATCATCGTGGGGAGAATGGTGATCAGATATTTCACGATATTAAACAACAACGGCAAAGCAATATTTTCAAAGTATAGCAGGCTTTTGTAAGAAAAGAAAAAGAACGTATTCTTATAGTATATTTGAAGGAATTATTACAAACCCAAACTGGGGGGTCTTAGATGAATGCATATAACCCAAAATATAACAGAACGAAATGCAAAACGGCTAACGACACCATACTGCCAATTTGTTGTAAAAAATTGAATAAAATTGTTATAAAAGAAATTACCATCTAAAAACCTTCATTTCTCCCTATGCCGTAAGAGTAAATATTGAGGTACGATTGAATGCTTCACCCGGAACAGCTTGCTCAAACTCCAATCAAAGCCCACAGGACGAAATGGTGATGCGAAAAGCTGATAACAAACAAATTTACCATTCATTCGGCGCTGTTGGTTCAACTTCAACAATAATGATATTCACAGCATATGCGAGAAAGAACAATAGAGGTAGATTGCTTGCCATCTCTGAGATATTTGAATTAGTTACAAGTACGGTGGGGGCTGGGTGTGGGTGTGGGGTTCCTAAGACACAAGTTATATAAGCACGGCGTAACAGAAAATACACAAACCTGACTGTCATGGAAAAAATATTCTAAGGGAGGGGGGGAAATTTATGCAATAGTGTGCAATAATTACAGATGTTTGTCCTCTGTCAGTATTAATCTAGTTTAAACATAGTAAAGTTTGTTTCCGAAGAAAGAATAAATATGAATAGGTGAAAATTGGGTTTTGGGTATGAAGCGGGGTATCAAAGGTTAAGGTGAGCCTAATCTTGGGGATCACGACTGGAAATATCAGGTTTTAATTTTGGGTTGCTCCCTCACTCTTGATAATAGTTGTGCATAAACAACAGATTAGGTGGGGGTAAAACTTACTTGTAACCTGATATGCGTAAGAATCAGTCCGGTGTTGCGGAGAGGCACAAAATGCTATCAAGCCCGGGATCTCCGGAGTCGGGAAAGGTGACCATCAGAAACGCAACATTATACCCAACTACACGGGACCTTGAGAAAAAATGTCGTAGACGTCCCCTTCGCCTCCCCGGTCACTTAACATACTTGTAAAATTGTGGGGTCCGGATCATGGGTACGGGTACGAGCGGTAAATGGTGGTTTCGCGACCGTGTGTATGAGGTAACTGTAAAATAACACGTGTACGAGATCAAGTGTGCACGGGGTATTGGAAGTACGGTGGCCCGAGGGGGCATGTGACTGAGAAAATCATGGGTCACGCGTGTAGGGTAACGGGACAGACATACAATGGGTATAGAGTGAATATGGATACATAGGCACGGTACCAAAATAAGTACGGTTGGGTCCATGCAATGTGACAAAATCGATGGGGTACGGGCCAGGGAATACTGTAGTACAGTTAACACAAAATAAGGGTGAATGTTACGAGGATATGAGATCTAGGGAATAGAGCAAGGGTATAGAATTTAGGATCAAAAACACACGGAATAATGGACAAAACCCTATGTAATGGAAATGGGGTGATGGTCACAGGGGGGGGGGGGCTTTAGGCGAGTGAGACGCGGCAGAATATCCCCGGTGGGTGGGCACAAAACTCAGTGTAAATAAAAAATCTAAGACACATTTCAAAATAGCTCACCTTAGCAAGCCTTGTGATAACATCTCCGGAATTCAATAACAGGGTTAGAATGTATTGGGTACTCGGGTTGGTAATGAATATAGCTCTCTTGACTACTAACTGCATAGTGGGATGTAGCTGACCTCTGATTGAATATTGTGACGGGGACAGATAAGATATAGCAGTTCCCGAGTTGAGTGCGAGTATTGGGTTAGTAGCGTGATAGCGACACATAGGGGGCAGGGTAGATCCTATTGTCGAAAGAACTTAATAAACACAGGAAATGGCAAGTTGGATTGTACAGTGCGGTGAACGTCAAATGTAGAAGTTGAATTTTCTTGTAAAGAAAGTGAGGGAAAAAATCGTGAAGGAACATTACACTGGGTGTACAGTAGTTGACGTTCTTGATTGTACGAATCAAGTTGTGTCTTCGGGCATGAAAGGGGCCTGGGGTGGTGGAGGGAGATGACCAAAACGAATGCTTTACACTGGTGTGTGCAGGAGGGGTTGTGGTGCACTTAAATTCAAAGTGACATGTGGAAACTCGAGCGATCTAAAACAAACACTATGGTTAGATGTTACGTCCCATGTTGTGTGAGGAAAGTATACCATGTTGGGAATCGGCGAGGGGGGTATGTGTAAGGGTCTAAGAACTCACGTGGATCGGAAAGCAAAAACTGGAATGGGGACGAATGTATGAACAACAAAAAGGTGGGGCACTTCTAGCGATTTGCAGTCGATCGATGTCAAACAGGTCACATTTGACAAGGCTACCGGGGGGTGACGAGAAGTCCTTGGAGGCATGGGGGGGTTCGCCGAGTGTGTGTAAAATATAGGGGCCATAAACATGAGGGTATCACACTGGGGGTGAGGGGGAACGTTACTAGGCGACGGGGTGTATATGAGGGTACCTGTTGGGTCAGCTAAAATGCCAATATGGCGCGAGGTACCAGAAGCAACGGCAATGCAGATAGCGGTACTCTGTTGGGTAGTTTGTAGCGATAAGGTCTGCCACGTTGGAGGGTTTTGCGGGTCCTGTACACCGGGTTAGGCGGGCAACACTTGTAACCTACTGCTCAACCGAAACCAGTTGGAGGCGGGCCGGAAGGCAACACGCGGTGTGCATACACCTGCACATTCTACGCAATGGGTGGGGAGCGAGAAGAAATTCCACAATCACATTGTCTTTTATTGGTGTGGTGCTTATGCATTTTCCGACCTTCCTAGAAGGCTATTTAAGTTGGTTTAATAAAATTGACTAGTCCTGGTCTCGAACCCGGGTCGCTTAGCTCGATCAGCTCATTAGAACCGCTCGACTACTTCCGTCCTTATGCAATTTGTTTTACATATTTTAAATGGTAATTTGAATTCAATGTCCTCTTTCTTGACATTAGAATTGCAAAAAGATGATTACGACGTTTATCATGTGATCAATGTGGCCATCCCCCTTTAAAGACACTATCATTGATTCACACTGAAGGGTCAAAATATTGTTCAATTTCGACATGGATTAATAAGTGGGGAAGGATATGTTTGTCGAATTCTAAGTTCTTTTTTGCAACTGAAAAATTGAATAGCAAGGGAAAGAAAACAGCATTATTTCAAAGATATGGAATCCCCCATTCAATACGTGTATTTATAACGTGTCCGTTCGGACAGTATGAACTAAAACATCCGATTTTGCCCTTAGGTTGCTTTCAGACTTAAGCACTTGCAGGCTATGTTAAGGTACCTATACTTATTATAAACAGTAAAAAACTGAATTTTTGATTATTTTTTTTCGAATTTCTGATTTAGCAATCACCTGCCTAGTGTCTTAAGTTGGTTTAAACAGTAGGAGATGTACTATACCTTTTTCGAGTCACTTTTTTCGTTTCAATTTTTAAGTCAATATATATTTGGTATGGAAAGCAGATAAGTGATATAATACTAAACCTCCATGTCATTGTTGTCCCCCTTAATGTAATTCTTTTTACTTTGCGTTTCGGTAACCAAATATATTGGTATTTAGGTGTTTTTCCTTTACAGAAGTATTTACAACGTACCCACAATGACCGCAATCCATGTTGGTGCAGATTCACAACTATTATTTCATCCCGACCTTTGCGGTTTTGTGTAAGAGCGAATGCTTGGTTTACACGGTCCCATAGGCCACTATACTATAATTTCGTCCGTTTACGGAAGAAAAACAAAATTGCGATTTATTAGACCGAATTGCCGTACGATTAGTACACCTGCCTTATAGCCTTTGGTAGGCCCATGTGAACTTTACAAAAGAGTCTGCACAAATGGTTTTGATTGTTTTTCTGGCACGTTGACCTCCGTTCGAAATATCGATAAATATCGATAATGCACTTTTCTATCCTTGATCATTTTGAGATAAGGACGGGGGTTCACTGGTTCAAGGATCAAAAGGTATAATTGTCCTTTATGTAAACCTTTTTTTTGTTTGCACGACATTCCACAACTGTTCAGGTCATCATGGGTTAACATTTATACAACATGTTTCTATGGGAATGTTACAACAGGAATTTACATTTACTTATGTTGATCAGCTCAAAAATTGTACAGAGGCCAGAGTGCTGATCCCCCATAACCCCGTGGGCCTTAACACTATTTCCCCGTTTATATCGCCAATGTCAAACAACTCACATAACATTTATTTTTTAATATAGCATGAAGACTTTGAGTCCATTTTGAGAGAGAAATCTGTTCATTATCAAATTTTTTTACCCATGGTGACTTGAACCATTTAACGCCTACTGTGGTTAAAATTGCCCTAGATATCAACTATCCCTTTTTTAATCTCCTAACCCAAATGACCCTGAAGTAAAGAAGACTACGGGGAAGGAGGGAATGAGCGAGATTGATTAAAGGTGGGGTAGTGTGGTGTGGGATGGGGGGTACTAACATGTAGGAAGTGGTAAAGGTATCAATACACGTTTTACATCCCTTATGAAACATTACAAATTTACCCCCTTCCAATCTCAAATGCCAAGGATCAAATTTGGAATCAGTAATCAATGTTGCCTAGAAAACCATCAAACTTTCGTGGCCTTTTGAAAGGTTTCAGGTTTCAGGTCTATGGTTCTACCGCTTGACTATTACCAATGTTAACGGTTCATCACTATGAGTTACAATATGCTCGTCCACCAAGGATACGGTTCAGTGGGTTGTACGTTGTACTTGTACATACAATAACATAAACTGACCTTGTGTGATCTGGGTATCATATATCATACCCAAAAACCAGGGGGGGTCATTTTCTAATCAGGTGAATGAAATCTACTGAACTGTGCCAAGGAATAGAGATTTTACTAGCTCATAGTGCATGCGATATAAAATCTCATTTTTTAGGGTTAAGTCGGGGGGACAAGGCTTTGGATAACGAAATACCCCTTTAAGGTTCCCCCTCCGAGTAAGGCTTTTATATGAGCCATTCAGATTACTCGGACGCAGCGGGTGTATGGCTGATTGAGTTGTACCAACAGAACAATCTTACCTCACGTTATAAATAACAGATTTAAAAAATCAGCCTGATGATTGAAAGTCCCCAAGCACAACAAACTTACTAACTATTATAACGCAATCCTGTACTACAAACTAAATCTTTTTAAAGAATGTTTGGCTATGTTTCTTGTTCTTCATTTTAACTTTCGCATTTGTCTTGGATCATCTGAGCAATTCCGTAACCGTGGCGAGCGGCGGTTTCATTTCTCCGTGGATTTGTCTTCTACGTAGGTATTTTTATTGTTTAGCCACACATACCATTTTTTTAAATGCAAGTCCAAACTAAAGTTTTCTTCAGTACGCCGCGCGAAATTTGATTTCGGAGCATTTTAACCGCAATTGTTTTTATTTGGTTCTTTGACGAACCTGAGAAATTTTTTATGTTTTTAGACCAAAAGGCCCCAAGATTAATTAATGGTTTTTGTTTGTTTTAATAACTCATGATTTTACAGCAACATGTATTTGCACCTGTTTTTTGATAGCTGAGTAGCACACATACAGGTAGATCCTATTGTCAAAGACTTTATCCAAAATGGCATGGATTTATTGCGGAACTCAAAAATGTAGTTTAATTTTCTTGTAGAAAGTATTTGAAGGAACATTAAAACTTGTCAGTAGTGATTCTTGAGTTACAATCCAAAGTTTTCTTCCATAACTTGAGAACCGCTTTACACTTTGGTAATGGGTCACTTAGTCAATGACATTGAACTCACAGTCTAAAACATAAAACTATTTAAAATGTTCGTCAAGTTGTTAGAATTACCATTTGAGCGAGTGGTAAGTGGGCACTTTAGAAAAAAAATGGACAATTGAAACAAAGGGCACTTCTACATTTCATCATCATGTCAGTCCAGTAGGGCTACCGGACGAAGCCTTAACATGTTCCCATGGTGGATTAAGGCCTACGCTTCCACGCTGGCCTAGCGCGGGTCAGAGGGGACTTTGGTACATAGAATGACGTGCGCAGGTAACAGAACCGCAATGCATACCGTACTCTTTTCGATAAGGTCTGCAACTTTTTTCTCCTGACACACGGGACCAACAGCTTTACATGGCTCTCCGAACCATGAGGCGCCGGACACCCATTGCACACACCTGCACATTCTACGCAATGGGTGGGAACGAGGAGATGTTCCATAATCACATTGCATTTTATTGGTGTGTGATTATGCATTTTCCGACCTTATAGAAGCTATTTAAGTATGGTTAAGAAAATTGACTGTCGCTGGGCTCGAACCAGGGTCGCTTAGCTCGATCAGCTCATTAGACCGCTCGACTACTTCGTCCTTATGCAAATTTGTTTTACATATTTTAAATGGTAATTTGAATTCAATGTCTCTTTCTTGGACATTAGAATTGCAATAAAATAATGATTACGACTTTTATCATGTGATCAATGTGGCCATCCCCCTTTAAAGACACTATCAGTGATTCACACTGAAGGGTCAAAATATTTCAAATTTGCTGAAATGGATTATAAGTGAAGGATATGTTTGTAGAATTCTCATAAGTTATTTTTTGCAACTGAAAAATTGATAGAAAGGGAAGAAAACAGCAGTTTTCAAAGATATGAATCCCCATTCAAATACGTGTTGTAGAAAGTGTCCGTTCGGACAGTAATGACTAAAACATCCGATTTTGCCCTTATTAGGTTGCTTTCAGACTTAGCACTTGCAGGGTATGTTAAGGTACCTATACTTATTATAAACAGGTAAAAAACTGATTTTTGATTATTTTTTCGAATTTCTGATTTAGCAAATCACTGATAGTGTCTTTAAGGTTGGTTCTAAACAGTAGGAAGATGTACTATACCTTTTTCGAGTCACCTTTTTAGTTTCAATTTTTAAGTAATATATATGTGGTATGGAAGCAGATAAAGTGATATAAATACTTAAACCTGCATGTAATTGTTGTCCCCCTTAATGTAATTCTTTTACTTTTAGTTTCGGTACCAAAATATATTGGTATTTATGTGTTTTCCTTTACAGTAAGTATTTACAACGTACCCACAATGACCGCATCCAGGTTGGTGCAGATTCACAACTTATTAGTTCATCCCGACCTTGCGGTTTTGTGTTAAGAGCGAATGCTTGTTTACCACGGTCCCATAGGCCACTATACTATAATTTCTGTCCGTTTACGGAGAGAAAATACAAAATTGCGAATTTCTTTAGACCGAATTTGCACGTAAGATTAGGTACACATGCATTATAGTCCTTTGGTAGGCCCATGTGAACTTGCAAAAGAGTCTGCACAAATGTTTTGATGGTTTCTGGGCAACGTTGACCTGCCGATTCTAAATATCGATAATATCGATAATGCAACTTTTGTATCCTTGATCATTTTGAGATAAGGAAGGGGGTTCACCTGGTTCTAAGGATCAAAAAGGTATAATTTCCTTTATGTGAAACCTTTTTTGTTTGCACGACAGTCCAAAACTGTTCAAGGTCATCATGGGGGTAAACATTTATACAAAATGTTCGTATGGGAATGTTACAACAGGAAATTTACATTTACTTTATGTTGATCAGCTCAAAGATATGTAACAGAGGCCAGAGTGCTGATCCCCCATAGACCCCGTGGGCCTTAACACTAGTTCCCCAGTAATTATATACCCAATGTAAAAAACAAATCACATAACATTTATTTTACATATAAGCATGAAGAATTTGAGTCCATTTTGAGAGAAATCTGTTCATTATCAAATTTTTTACCACAGGGTGACCTTGAACCATTTAAAGCCTACTGTGTTAAAATTGCCCTAGATATCAAACTATACCCTTTTTAATCCCTAGAACCAAATGAACATGTCAATACACTTTTTAATCCCTTATGAAACATTTACAAATTTACCCTCCTTCCAAATCTCAAAATGCTCAAGGATGCAAAATTTGGAATCAGTAGATCAATGTTGCCTAGAAACCATCAAAACATTTCGTGCACTTTTGAAAGGTTCATGTGCAAGGTCTATGGTTCTACCGCTTGACTATTACCAATGTTAACGGTTCATCACTATGAGTTACAATATGCTCGTCCACCAAGGACACAGTTCAGTGGGTTGTACTTGTACATACATTGACATGAACTGACCTTGTGTGATCTGGGTATCATATATCATACCCAAAAACCAGGGGGTGTATTTTCTAAATACATGGTGAATGAAATCTACTGAACTGTGCAAAGGGAATTGAGATTTTACTAGCTCATAGTGCATGCGATATAAAATCTCATTTTTTTTAGGTTAAGTCGGGGGGACAAGGCTTTGGATCACGAAATACCCCTTTGGATCACGAAAAAGCCGAGGAAGGCTTTTATATGAGTCAGTTCAGATTATCTCGGACCAGCGGGTGTATGGCTGATTGAGTTACAAACAGAACAATCTTACACTCAAGTTACTAAAATAACATATTTAAAAAATCAGCCTTGATGATTGAAAATACCCAAGCACAACAAACTTACTAAACTATTATAAAGCATCCTGTACTACAAACTAAATCTGTTTTAAAGAATGTTTGCTAATGTTTCTTGTTCTTCATTTTAACTTTCGCATTTGTCTTGGATCATCTGGAGCAATTCCGTAACCGTGGAGAGCGGCGGTTCATTTCTCCGTGGATTTGTCTTCTACGTAGGTATTTTTATTGTTTAGCCACACATACCATTTTTTTAAAATGCAAGTCAAACTAAAGTTTTCTTCAGTACGCCGCGCGAAATTTGATTTCGGAGCCATTTTAACCGCATTTTTATTTGTTATTTGACGAACTGAGAAAATTTTATTTTTTTAGACAAAAAAGGCCCCAGAGATTAATTAAATGTTTTTTGTTTGTTTATAAACTAATGATTTTACAGCAACATGTGATTTGCAACTGTTTTGACTTAACATTTGGCACGATATTTCCGGAGCAAATCCTTTAAAAAATAAGAACAAAAACATTTCTCGTTTTTTGGGATACTTACTGGAAACATTTTTTTGTCTAATACCACAAAAACTATAAATACCTAAAGACCGATTTAGTACGAGTTAACGACCTGAAATAATAGCTTCCTGAGGAATGGATATGCGGTAAGGGCTCTGGCTAGGTCATGACTTTGCTTCCTCAAAATGTCAAAATATCACAAAATACAGCCGCTACCAAATTAATCTTGGCATTTCGTCAAGGCTTTGTTTTTGCTTGAATCCTTAACATGTTTATTTACATTTATTAAATACTGTTTAAGAAACTTAATATTAAATGTTTTATTGGCCATTTACATATTCAAAGTACAGAGTGATTGGCAAGACGTTTCAATACGCACACATACATAATTGTAGGGGGCGTACTAGCTCTACCCCTTCTAGAGGCAATTTAAAGCAATTTGAAGGGATCTTCCCGTATGGGGTTATCCAACCTAAACAATTTCCACAATATTTACTCCCAATATGTACTTCCTGTAAGTTCGAAATAAAATGCATTGTTTTACTCCGTGGGGAAAAACCTTCTTAAGGGCTGACTCAGAAAAAAAAAAAAAAAAAAAAACAGAGATTTCGAAATATATATTTTTTGTGTAGTAATTAAAAATAGTCACCTCGAACTTAAGATACTCACCTAAAATGCTCAATTCCAAAGTTAGAGATGAATCGGATATTTGGTTTTCATGCAGTACACATTTATGTACAGTAAAACAGTGCCATAGGATACCGTGTATAACAAAATTTCCGGATCCGGAATTTTTAAACAAAGTTGCGATTTTCTATATGAAGGACTACGATTTGAGCTTAATTATTTCACACAGAGATTATTATATGGACAAGTATTATGTATATGCAAAATATATATATTTTTTTTAAATTGAGGGCGCCTCCCCGGGAAATCTCTGAGTCAGCCTTTAAAGACAAATAGTCCTTGGAAGGCACATCTACCTTTTTGAGCCAACTTTTGATCCAGTCGGATCAATTTGAAAATTTTAACTCTGTAATCCCTTCGACTTTAATCGGTAGCAAAAGAATAAAATAAATATTCATCCTCTCACTTTATAGTTATATATTGTATGCTCAAGGTCCAAATGTGTGGAGGAGGAGCGTTCTGTTGCAGAAAGTCCTAGGTTCATACCTCGGGGCAGAGGTACGCCAGACAAAGACATCGCCCTACAGTCAATTCCGTTAGGGTAATTCCCTGGTGTCGGAGAATAATGCACTGTGCTGTAAACCCCAGCGTCCAGTTGTCAGCGTAATTAACAGCTGTTAATGACAAGATATGCTCGACATCACAGTGTCCCGACATATAAAAATAAGATCACTGGTATATTAAAATACCCTGTTATAATTATGTTGTTTATTATACCATCACATAACATTTTCGTTTTTAAGATTTGCAACGATTCTCTATTTGTATCAGTGACGTAATAGATTTTTAGGTTTCATTAAGAGAAATCTTTATTCGTGCAATAAATCAACAAAACTTACGGCATAGAGATCACTTGTCCGACCATTGGTCGAGTACTCCTCTACCGTCTGGGACCCACATCCCAAAAAGAACACCGACCTTGAAGCAGTGCAAACAAGAGCAGAACGATTCATCTTGAGCTACTATACAACCAAAACGACAGGAAGTGCCACCCAGATGGTAAATGAACTGCATCTCGACCCACTTACTACCAGGAGGAAAATCAGACGTTTATGCATTTTTCAACAAGCAAGACTCGGTCACATATCCCTGTCCATCGAAATCTCCTACAGCCAGTACTGCGTCAATCACGGCATCATCACCCGGATTCTTAAATAACCATTTCCACAAACAAAGACTGCTATAAACACTCCTTTGTACCCAAAACCATTCGCGACTGGAACTGCTTACCTCACAACATAACTACCATAACCGATCCTGAGAACTTCAAAGCAGCATTGAACCACCACTTCAAAGCAACTAAGGAAACTCTTCAAGATTAATTTTGACCACACCAAGCAGATCACCATTTCCTGACCGTTTGGCTCCTCCTTGGAGCGTTGGCCAGTATTTTGTCTGAAGTCTGAAGACAATCGTGTATAGGGTGATGAAAAGAGACGATGTACAGCCAAGCGAGCGCGAAGTCCCCCTATTATTCTAACACTTTGATGCTTTCCGTATTTTCTAACACTATGTATTATTTATCCAAAGTAACAACCAAAGGGGCCACCAGATTTAATTCCACATGTAATATGTTACTATGATACAGGACAACATTGACCCGTTCTGAGTAACGGGGGGCTCCAGGTTGCAACAAGTCTGCAGGTCTTCAATGTGTATCTCAATGGGTTCAGCAGCAGGCTTTTCCAGAACAAAGTATGATTGTTCATCGTCTTTGTCATCTGAAACACTGTCAGAATCAGAACTAACGCTGTGATTATTATCGCCATGAGGGCTCTCGCTGGGATCATCTGCACCAACGTTATCAATAGATGTGCTTTCACAAGCAGTACAGGCAGATACTTCAGATGCACCCAGATCCACAGATTCTACACGAGCATCTTCCTTTAAGTCAGAAGTGGGATGTTCCAAAATGAAATATGGATGTTCAGAATCTTTCATTTCTGCATGTGTCTCAGAACTAACAATGTCATCAGCGATGTTACCATGTTCTAAGTCACCATCTTTGTCTCCGACCTTTACGATCTCAAGGGATGTGTATTTCTTAAGACCAGTGTAGTCGTTGTTTCTCGCATAGATGTGTTCCTCTTGCAGTAGCGTGTACTCTCTGCTGTCTGTGGTGGTTTGTTGTTGTTGTTTGTAGTCATTGGGTAAAGGGGGTAGACAACGTGTGCGTTGATTGTCTATATCTTCATAGATCTCGCAATCCAATCTAAGGTACAAACAAGACATAGTTGCACAATGTTAAAAAAAGCTTATGTAACATAAGAGCGACTTTAGGAAATAGGACTTTTTCTTGGATGCGTAAAATGCCACTGATAACTGAACATGCTTCCAGAATTTCTGACCTTAGAGGAACATTTATTGGATATACAAAAAATCAATGAGAACACCACTACCGGGGATCGAAACGCAAGTCAAATGACACTTTGTCTTAGACCATTCCGCCACCATATCTCACCCACTGATGATTTTCATTCATAAAATCAATCTAACCTGATTGTTGTTTTGGCCCATAAGCTATTTGTTCACATAATTCTTATCCCTAAATTCCCTAAATCATTATTCATTAAAAATGTGGTTCTCTTTAAAGTTTTTCGACAAGCACACTTCTCTACTACTTCTGGCATAACAGCGTGGAAAGACCACATCGCCTTTTGGTATAATCCGCACATAGATCCGCCAACAGAAGGGATCAGTTTTTCTTTTTAATGATATATACGTGTCCCAATTGTTGATAATGTTCAGCTCGCTTGCACGATCATTAAAATAATTAACTATTGTGTGTTGCATGTATAGCATATCTGCTATACATGCTAACCATTGAGTGGGGAATGTATATCATATCTGCTATACATACCACTCACAATGGGTAGATTATTATGTGTGGCATATATAGCATATGGCTATATACCGCAGTATTATAACGGCATCAAATAAGAAAACAATGCAGACTTATAGGAATGTCAGAATTCCACCCGACATGGATTAATCATGGATTATTGAACGCACCTTTCCCTGTGGCAGTAACAGTTTGGGATTTTTATTAAGCCTTGTATCCAAGAAGCACAGTACGGACCAAAGAAGCATATGACGGCCCTTATCTCCTTCTATACCGAATAAAGAAATTATGCCCCTTACCCCCCAAAAGTCCCTTTCCTCAAACCCAGAACCGATGAGAACCTAATGAGGCACTACCCGGTCCTCAGCCTCGACCCCGCCACTCACCCCATCAAACGTGATATTTTGGTATCATTAAAAGCTTGTATATTTCTTATAATAATCTGTAATCTATTATGACCAAACCCTTTCCCATTATGCTGCAAGCATAAATATGGGCTGTTTACGGTTACCAGAATATATTTTGTATAGTAGTTGATGGGCTGTTAGTCAGGAGGAATTGTGGGCACAGGGTGGAAATGGAGTACAGACTTTTTCTATTGATCGATTTTTGTCAATGATGACCTAAGCTAATAATTTCTGGAGGGTGTGCAAAATTTCGTGCAGTGCATTTTCTAGAAATTCAATATGGCCGCTATCACTCTAAAATTCATTCAAATGGCCATAATTTTATGCAATAGATCCAGGTTTTAAAGCACGAGGAATCTTTTGGACGGATTATTGACGTGATGTGATCACAACATACGATCAAATCCAATATGGCCACACGAAAAACCACTAGCCTGAAATCATTTCAATTGACCATAAGCTAACTCAAAGGTATTTGCTAATAGAGGCATAATTATTGCGCTTAGACCAGTAGGAACTAATATCTTGACATTTCAAGTGTGGTAACAAGCTTACGCATCAAGATGGCAGTCACTATGACTGCCTTTAAGCCTCTAAAACTACAAATTGTCATATATTAATTAATATATTGACGTCATTGAATTTTAAGCATGGTGTCAAAACAACATCTACAGATATGCGTTATTAAGGTTCAAAGACCATACAGCTCAATTTAATTAAACTTTAAACTCAGGTTGGGTGTTTTAACTAAATACAATACAGATGATCGTAATTCATAGGTTTGAAGAAGGTAAAAAGGCAGCCACATTGGATCCCATCATCTGAAAATTTTTGCATGTAAAAGAAAACAAGAATCAGATACGAATGTCAAATGGTCAAATACTTATCCCATACCTAATTACACCTTTATAATAATAATTAGTTGTGTAACTACAGATAATACACATAATGACTATGTTTAAAGGCGGCTGTATTGGCGGCCATCTGAATTTTGAAAATGTCAATTACAGAGAACATGCCAGTTAAGGGGTTCTAGTGATCAAATTACATGTATCTCATAAGTATAAAGCATAAGGCATGCATATAGACACTGGACTCAAGCCTCTAAAAGCGCAAAATGTGCAAAACGACATTGACGGGTCCGGAGGGTTGGAGATGCATTTTTAGAGGGTTAAAGCTAACACTTTGCAAGAGTATGATCCATTGTAACAGATTTTGAACAAACCGGCAGAGAACGTTTTGGATGTTCAGTATGTATTCAAGTAGCGTAAATAGGTATTAATGGCGGAAGTTAAGTCAGGAATGATTCCGAGCGCATATTGGTCTTTTGAGCAGCCATATTGGATTTTGGGGGCCAGGTTTAATGATAAAAGTACATACCAACACTTCTCGGCTAAAACACTGGCAGTACCGCGAGCTATTTGTTATATCGGCAATACTTAAGGGATTTTTAGTGATTTTGGACATGGTAGCAGCCATATTGATTTTCACAAAATGGCATGTGAACCAAAATTTTGCAACCGTCCAAAAAAATTCTGGTT